>JARQOD010000250.1:0-180002 GCA_033576555.1 Oophaga sylvatica
CCACGATCCTGATCGTTGTCAGGATCGCTGGTGTATCGCTATGTGAGACGGGGGCTTTACATCACAAGGCCTGGATGAAAACCCCATAGCAGGACCTGAGTCACAAGTTATCTATATCTACCCCATTTTTGCAGGCCTAACATAACAGGGCCTGGATTGAAATCCCATAACAGGACAAGATTTACAAATCATCTAAATCTACCCCACATTGCAGCGGGCCTAACATCACAGGGCCTGGATGAAAACCCCATAGCAGGAGCGGAGTTACTAATCATCTAAATCTACTCCACAGTGCAGCGGGCCTAACATCACAGGCTTGGATGAAAACTTTATAGAAGAATCTGAGTCACAAGTCATCTACAGGTGCTTCTCCCAAAATTAGAATATCATCAAAAAGTTAATTTATTTCAGTTCTTCAATACAAAAAAGATGTGAAACTCATATATTCTATAGAGTCATTACACACAGAGTGATCTATTTCATGTGTTTATTTCTGTTAATGTTGATGATTATGGCTTACAGCCAATGAAAACCCTAAGGTCTTTATCGCAGTAAATTAGAATAATTATTAAAAAAACACCTGCAAAGGCTTCCTAAGTGTTTATAAAGGTCCCTTAGTCTATTCCTGTAGCTCCACAATCATGGGGAAGACTGCTGACCTGACAGATGTCCAGAAGGCAGTCGTTGACACACTCCACAAGGAGGGGAAGCCACAAAAGCTCATTGCTAAAGAAGCCGGCTGTTTACACAGTGCTATATCCAAGCATATTAATGGAAAGTGGAGTGGAAGGAAAAAGTGTGGTAGAAGAAGGTGCACAAGCAACTGGGATAACCGCAGCCTTGAAAGGATTGTTAAGAAAAGGCCATTCAAAAATTTATTGGAGATTCACAAGGAGTGAACTGCTGCTGAGTCATTGCTCCAAGAGCCACCACACACAGATGTATCCAGGACATGGGCTACAAGTGTCACACTCCTTGTGTCAGCCACTCATGACCAATAGACAACGCCAGAAGCGTCTTACCGGGGCCAAGGAGAAAAAGAACTGGACTGTTCTCAGTGCTCCAAGGTGTTGTTTTCAGATGAAAGTAAATTTTGCATTTCAGTTGGAAATCGCTGTCCCGGAGGAAGATTGGAGGCCACAATCCAAGCTGCTGGAGGTCTAGTGTGAGGTCTCCACCATCAGTGATGGTTTGGGGAGCCATGTCATCTGCTGGTGTAGGTCCACTGTATTTTATCAAGACCAAAGTCAGCGCAGCCGTCTACCAGGACATTTTAGAGCACTTCATGCTTCCCTCTGCCGACAAGCTTTTTGGTGGTGGACATTTCATTCTCCAGCAGGACTTGGCCTCTGTCCACACTGCCAAAAGTACCAATACCTGGTGTACAAACAACAGTATCACTGTGCTTGATTGGCAGCAAACTCGCCTGACCTTAACCCCATAGAGAATCTATGAGGAATTGTCAAGAGGAAGATGAGACACCAGACCCAACAAGGCAGACGAGCTGAAGGCTGCTATCAAAGCAACCTGGGCTTCCATAACACCTCAGCAGTGCCACAGGCTGATCGCCTCCATGCCTCACCGCATTGATGCAGTAATTGATGCAAAAGGAGCCCCGACCAAGCATTGAGTGCATTTACTGATCATACATTTCAGTAGGCCAACATTTTTGATTTTACAATCATTTTTCAAGCTGGTGTTATAAAGTATTCTAATTTACTGAGATAATGACTTTTGGGTTTTCATTGGCTGTAAACCTTAATCATCATCAAATAAACACATGAAATAGATCACTCTGTGTGTAATTACTGTATATAACATGAGTTTCACTTTTTGTATTGAAGAACTGAAATACATTCACTTTTTGATGATATTCTACTTTTGTGAGATGCACCTGTATATCTACCCCACAGCATAGAGGCTTGACATCACAGGGCCTAGATGCAAGTCCCATAGAAGGACCTAAGTCACAAGTCATCAACTTCTATCCCATAGTGTAGTGGACCTAACATCACGGGTCTTAGATGAAAACCCCATAGTAGGATTTAAGTCACAAGTCATTTACATCTGCCCTACAGTGTAGCAGGTCTGACATAATGGAGTCTAGATGAAAACCTGAAAACAAGACCAGAGTCACATGTCATCTACATCCACCACAAAGTGTAGCAGGCCTGACAACTTGGAGCCAGGTTGTAAACCCCATAGAGGGATCTGAGTGCCAGGTTCTCTATATTTACCACACAGTTTAGCGAACCTGACAACATGGGGCCGAGAGTTAAATTCTATAGCAGGATCCGATTCATAAGTAATCTACAGCAAAGTGGTGCAGAACTGACATGAGTTCAGGGGTCACACTATGTGGTTTACATCATCAACCATACAGTGGAGCAATCCTGGTCATAGTGCTTGAATGCAAACCCCACTGCAAGACCCAAGTCATGAAAAACCTACACCTATCAGACAGTGGAGAATGCCTGACATCACCGGGCCTGGATGTAAACCCCATAACGGGACCTGAGTAAAAAGACATCTATATCTATCACAGTGGAACAGGCCTGACAACATGCAGCCTGGATGTAAAACTAATTACGGAACGAACCAGAGACATTTACATCTATTCGACTAGATTGAATTCACAGGGCCTAAATGTAAACTCCACTGTGGGACCCAAGTTATCAGACACTTTCATCTATCACACAATGTACCAAGCCAGGCATCATGGGGCCTGGATGTAAACCCCACTGTGGGACCCGAGTTATAAGACACTTTCATCTATCACACAGTGAACCAAGCCCGGCATCAGGGGCCTGGATGTAAACTCCACAGCATGATCCAAGTCTATTATAATTATACATTTTGTCTGTAATGGACAACAGTAACTGATTTCTTAGCCCATCGTCCACAAAATGGTTTTTGCTCTTTCAGCATGCCTGTCTGGCCTCTTAGTGATAATATAATGGGGCAGACCATATTACACAGGCATGGAAGCTATTGAGGCACAGGCCTAGGAGCCATTCCCTCCCCCGATATTACATCCTTTGTATTGTTATGTCCATTAGGATATAATCTCCATATATAATGCTGAGGAATGCTGTAAACACTCTTTCTGACACATACAGCATGGTTTATATTGGGACACGTACATCTCCCTCAATGCTACGCCGCAAAGTCAACAGCACTGAGATAAAGGGAGCAATAGAAGTCTGCTGCAGATCCGGATGTGAATGGAGAATAGGATATGACGTCAGACTTGTAAAGGCAGATCTGGGTGTGACTGGAGTAAAAGACCCCTTGTACGAGTGGGGTCTCTGCAGCACTGCTGCCCGTCTCGCTACCAGAAGTCACTCACATGATACGGCAACTTCTCGATGAAGGCGAGGCTTGTAGATCGCTAGCGGTGTGCGGAGATCGGCGCAGGACGCTGTCACAAGTGGCGAGGAGGGACGCGTCTCACCTCTATGAGCGCCATTCAATAGGCAACTCTAGAAAGAAGGAAGAAGCCGAGGGTGACTTCTCAGATCATGGAGGAGCAGCCTGCAGTGGACGTTCCACTGATGCTTCCACAAGAAGCCTAACAAAGGTCAATGACTAGGGGCAGATTCATCAATGTGCAGCAGCTAATAAGGGACGTAGTGCCTGAAGTAAGCAGTCATGATTATCAGATAAGCAGGGGCGTAGCAGGGGATACAGGGGTGTGATTAGGCCCTGCATGGGCAAGGCAGGGTTTGGAGGGGTATGATTAGGCCCTGCAGGGGAGTGGAAGGAGATACGGGGGTGTGATTAGGCACTGCATGGGTGTGGCAGAGTATGATTAGGCCCCATGGGTGTGGTAGGGAATGGAGGGGTGTGATTAGGCCCTGCATGGGTGTGGCAGTGTATGCAGGGGTGTGATTAAGCCCTGCATGGGTGTGGCAGGGAATGGACGGGTGTGATTAAGACCTGCGTGGGTGTGGAAGGGGATACAAGGGTGTGATTAGGCCCTGCATGAGTGTGGCAGGGTATGGCGGAGTATGATTAGGCCCTTCATGGGTGTGGCATGGTACGAAGGGGAGTGATTAGGACCTGCAAGGCCGTGGCAAGGTACAGAGGGGTGTGATTAGGCCCTGCATGTGTGGCAAGGTACACAGGGGTGTCATTAGGCCCTGCATGTGCGTGGCAGGGTATGGAGGGTGTGATTAGGCCCTGCATGCGCGTGGCAGGGTAAGGAGGGTGTGATTAGGCCCCGCATGGGTGTGGCAGGGTACAGAGGGGCGTGATTAGGGATTGCATGGGCGTGGCAAGAGTACAGAGGGGTGTGCGTAGGCCCTGCATGTGCTTGGCAGGGTACGGAGGGTGTGATTAGGCCCTGCATGGGCGTGGCAGAGTACGGAGAGATGTGATTAGGCCCTGCATGCGCGTGGCAGGGAACGGAGGGTGTGATTAGGCCCTGCATGGGCGTGGCAGGGTACAGAGGGGCGTGATTAGGCCCTGCATGTGCATGGCAGGGTATGATTAGGCTCCGCATGGGCGTGGCAGGGTATGGAGGGTGTGATTAGGCCCCGCACGGGCATGGCAGGGTACAGAGAGTGTGATTAGGCCCTGCATGGGCGTGGCAGGGTATGGAGGGGCGTGATTAGGCCCTGCATGTGCATGGCAGGGTATGATTAGGCTCCGCATGGGCGTGGCAGGGTATGGAGGGTGTGATTAGGCCCCGCATGGGCGTGGCAGGGTACGGAGGGGTGTGATTAGGCCCTGAATGTGCATGGTAGGGTACAGTGGGTGTGATTAGGCTCCGCATGGGCGTGGCAGGGTATGGAGGGTGTGATTAGGCCCCGCATTGGCGTGGCAGGGTATGGAGGGTGTGATTAGGCCCCGCATGGGTATGGCAAGGTATGGAGGGTGTGATTAGGCTCGCATGGATATGGCATGGTACAGAGTGGCATCATTAGGCGGTTCAGACTATGGCCACCATAACATTTTGTGTGATTTTTCGGTATAAGCAGGAATCATTTCTCAAATTTTGCCTCTTGTCGCCCATCAGTATTATATGTGCACTTGTAGATGGGAGTGCGCAGTCCCTGCCCCCATTATCCTGTACCCTGAGTATCAGTGTCATTATCCTGTACCCCGAGTGTCAGCGTCATTATACTGTACCCCGAGTGTCAGCGCCATTATCCTGTAGCCCGAGTGTCAGCGCCATTATCCTGTACCCCGAGTGTCAGCATCATGATCCTGTACCTCGAGTGTCAGCGTCATGATCCTGTACCCCGAGTGTCAGTGCCATTATCCTGTACCCCGAGTGTCAGCGCCATTATACTGTACCCCGAGTATCAGCGTCATGATCCTGTACCCCGAGTTTCAGTGTCATTATCCTGTACCCCGATTGTCAGTGTCATTATCCTGTACCCCGAGTGTCAGTGTCATTATCCTGTACCCCGAGTGTCAGTGTCATTATCCTGTACCCCGATTGTCAGTGTCATTATCCTGTACCCCGAGTGTCAGTGTCATTATCCTGTACCCCGAGTGTCAGTGTCATTATCCTGTACCCCGATTGTCAGTGTCATTATCCTGTACCCCGAGTGTCAGTGTCATTATCCTGTACCCCGATTGTCAGCGCCATTATCCTGTACCCCGAGTGTCAGCGTCATGATCCTGTACCCCGAGTGTCAGTGATATTATCCTGTACCCCAAGTGTCAGTGTCATTATCCTGTACCCCGAGTGTCAGCGCCATTATACTGTACCCCGAGTATCAGTGTCATGATCCTGTACCCCGAGTGTCAGTGTCATTATCCTGTACCCGAAGTGTCAGCGTCATTATCCTGTACCCCGAGTGTCAGTATCCTGTACCACGAGGGTCAGTATCCTGTACCCCGAGTGTTAGTGCCATTATTCTGTACCCTGAGTGTCAATGTCATTATCCTGTACCCTGAGTCTCAGCGTCATTATACTGTACCCAGAGTGTCAGTGACACTATCCTGTGCCTCGAGTGTCAGTATCCTGTACCCCGAGTGTCAGTATCCTGTACCCCGAGTGTCAGTATCCTGTACCCCGAGTGTCAGTATCCTGTACCCCGAGTGTCAGAATCCTGTACCCCGAGTGTCAGAATCCTGTACCCCGAGTGTTAGTGCCATTATTCTGTACCCTGAGTGTCAACGTCATTATACTGTACCCCGAGTGTCAGTGTCATTATCCTGTACCTTGAGTCTCAGCGTTATTATACTGAACCCCGAGCGTCAGTGACACTATCCTGTGCCTCGAGTGTCAGTATCCTGTACTCCGAGTGTCAGTGACACTATCCCGCACCCCGGGAGCGGACAGTCCGGGGATTGGGGGAGTCCTTCTACTCTGGAGATTAGTTGGGGTTCAGGTGAGGTCTCAGCATGGTTGCAGGCTTTCATACACTGACACTCCTGTCTGACACATACAGACCCCGGTGTGACACAAAGCGTCCGCTGTGCACTGGTAAGGGGCCCCGGGGGCGGATGTACAGGAGCCGCCCCTCCGCCACCATGAGACAAGGCCCTGCTGTCAGGGGATAATGGCTTCCATCTGTCTGCGGCCCCGGGGCCACAAGCAGCACAGTCAGCGGCCGGGGCCTCATTACACTCCAATACTCAGAAGCCGCTCGTCTCCGGATCATACCATGATGTAGCGCCTCCCGCAGGCAGCTCCGGGAGGAGGCACATAGTGGTGAGGTCCACTCTGCAGGACATGACAGTATAATGCAGCGATACGCGGTACAAGACTAGCAGATACGTCGACATCTCTGCAGACATCCGACCCGTGGGCAGAGGACGTGATCAGCGGCGCCCCCTCCTGCCTCCAGCCCCGGGGCAGCCTCAGGCACACGGATATTCTAGGCAGCAATTAGGCATCGCAGGCAAAAGATTCCATCACGGCAGCAGAGAGAACACCGAGCCGGGGGACATATAACACAGGGTCTGACAACAGGGGTCACTCCGACCACAAATTCTCCACAATGTCTGGTGCTGGAGCTGTGGGGCCGAGCTCTGATAACGAGGCCGCCCCCCGATAACGAGCAAGACTCCCATTAATGAGGAAAATCCCGGAAAACAAGCCAGAATCCCAATAGCGAGGCAGACCCACGATAACGAGCCAGACTCCCAATAGCAAGGCCACGTATCGATAACGAGGCCGCCCCCCCGATAATGAGGTCACCCATCGATAACGAGGCAACCCCCTGATAATGAGGTCACCCATCGATAACGAGGCAACCCATTGATAATGAGGTCGCCTATCGATAAAGAGCAAGACGCCCAATAACGAGGAAAATACCGGAAAACAAGCAAGAATCCCAATAGCGAGGCAGACTCACGATAACGAGCCAGACTCCCAATAGCAAGGCCACCTATCGATAACGAGGCCGCCCCCCGATAATGAGGTCACCCATCGATAACGAGGCAACCCCCTGATAATGAGGTCACCCATCGATAACGAGGCAACCCATTGATAATGAGGTCGCCTATCGATAAAGAGCAAGACGCCCAATAACGAGGAAAATACCGGAAAACAAGCAAGAATCCCAATAGCGAGGCAGACTCACGATAACGAGCCAGACTCCCAATAGCAAGGCCACCTATCGATAACGAGGCCGCCCCCCCGATAATGAGGACACCCATCGATAACCAGGCAACCCCCTGATAACAGGGTGACCCATCGATAACGAGGCAACCCACTGATAATGAGGTCGCCTATCGATAAAGAGCAAGACGCCCAATAACGAGGAAAATACCGGAAAACAAGCAAGAATCCCAATAGCGAGGCAGACTCACGATAACGAGCCAGACTCCCAATAGCAAGGCCACCTATCGATAACGAGGCCGCCCCCCGATAATGAGGACACCCATCGATAACAAGGCAACCCCCTGATAACAGGGTGACCCATCGATAACGAGGCAACCCACTGATAATGAGGTCGCCTATCGATAAAGAGCAAGACGCCCAATAACGAGGAAAATCCCGGAAAACAAGCAAGAATCCCAATAGCGAGGCAGACTCACGATAACGAGCCAGACTCTCAATAGCAAGGCCACCTATCGATAACGAGGCCGCCCCCCGATAATGAGGTCACCCATCGATAACGAGGCAACCCCCTGATAACGAAATCGCCTATCGATAACGAGCAAGACGACCAATAACGAGGCAATCCCCCAATAACGAGGTCGCCTATCGATAAAGAGCAAGACTCCCAATAACGAGGCAATCCCCCAATAACGAGGTCGCCTATGGATAAAGAGCAAGACTCCCAATAACGAGGCAATCCCCGATAACGAGGTCGCTTAACGATAAAGAGCAAGACTCCCAATAACGAGGCAACCCCCTGATAACGAAATCGCCTATCGATAACGAGCAAGACGACCAATAACGAGGCAATCCCCCGATAACGAGGTCGCCTATCGATAAAGAGCAAGACTCCCAATAACGAGGCAATCCCCCGATAACGAGGTCGCCTATCGATAAAGAGCAAGACTCCCAATAACGAGGCAATCCCCTGATAACGAGGTCGCCTATCGGTAAAGAGCAAGACTCCAATAACGAGACAATCTCCTGATAACAAGGCCGCCTATCAATAACGAGCAAGACTCCCAATAACGAGGCAATCCCCCGATAACGAGGTCGCCTATCGATAAAGAGCAAGACTCCCAATAACGAGGCAACCCTCGATAATGAGGTCGCCTATCGATAAAGAGCAAGACTCCCAATAACAAGGCAATCCCCCGATAACGAGGCCGCTTATTGATAACGAGCAAGACTCTCAATAACGAGGCAATCCCCCGATAACGAGGTCGCCTATCGATAAAGAGCAAGACTCCCAATAACTAGGCAATCCCCCGATAACGAGGTCGACTATTGATAAAGAGCAAGACTCCCAATAACGAGGCAATCCCCTGATAACGAGGTCGCCTATCGATAAAGAGCAAGACTCCCAATAACGAGGCAATCCCCTGATAACGAGGTCGACTATTGATAAAGAGCAAGACTCCCAATAACGAGGCAATCCCCCGATAACGAGGTCGCCTATCGATAAAGAGCAAGACTCCCAATAACGAGGCAATCCCCTGATAACGAGGTCGACTATTGATAAAGAGCAAGACTCCCAATAACGAGGCAATCCCCCGATAATGAGGCCGCCCATCGATAACGAGCAAGACCCCCGATAACGAGGCAATCCCCCGATAACGAGGTTGACTATTGGTAACGAGCAAGACTCCCAATAACGAGGCAATCCAATGATAACGAGGCCGCCTATCGATAACGAGCAAGACCCCCGATAACGAGGACGAGCTGCAAAAATGAGTCCACCCCCGATAACAAGAAAGTTCACCGATAACGAGCAAGCTTACCGATAACGAGACTGACCCTATAACGAGGCTGCTGCCCCGATAACGAGGCCGAGCCCAACGATGATGAGGCCAAGCCCAGATAACGAAGTCGAGCACTGATAAAGAAGCCGATCCACAATAATGAGCAAGGCCGCCGATAACGAGGCAGCCCCCTGATAACTTGCAAGACCAATGATAACGAGGCCGACTCCGATAGCGATCCGTCACTGCACAGAGCACGTCTCCTCCAGAGTCCAGTGGTGGCAGCTTTCCACCGCTCCACATTGTGCTTGGTGATGTAAGGCTGCATGCAGTGTTTGTGCTGATGCCAGAGGAGGTCTGGACTTTGCAGTTATGGGGTCAGTAGAGCGGTGGGGACTTTTCAGCCCCCCGCTTTGTAACGTTACAGGGTCTCCACTTCGTGGCCAAGTTGCTGTGGTTTCTTCCACTTCTCAATACGACTACCAGGTGATGGGGGAAGAAATGTCATGGACACGTGTTGGCGGATCCACCGGGGGCTCCACTGAGACCACCAGCCTCCACACGGACGTGTAATAGCAAAGTGGTGCAGCACTCACTCTGTCCCCGGAGATCACAGCTCCGCAGAAGCTTCTTCATTATTCGGGAGAAGAAAGATGAAAGACGCTGACGGGAGCAGCTAAAGCCACAGCTAATTATCCCACGGCCGCGACGGGAACAGCTAATGATGGCATTTAAAAATTTATTTAGGAACGGCTTTGATGCGGGGGGCCGGGGTGCAAGGGTCATGTGGTGAGTTAGCGGCCCACACGAGAGGCCCCCCAAACTGCCAACCGGCCCGCCAATCCGAGAGGCAGAGCCAAATCCCTGACTGTCGCACATAGCATCAAACAGACTGACGAAGAATGGCTGCACCGGATTCCAGCTAACGCTCGGTATTCAGCAGTCCTGTGTAAGCTGTGCTATTACATAGGACTGCAGCTAGATGTCTATTATAGCTCCATCCTCAAACAGAGCTTACCTGCAGATAATATAAGAAATGCAATCATAGAAGAACAGAGGATTGTGGGAGGACCCCGTGATGAGCTGCATTATGATTCCAGCTCCTGGGTGGTGGAGACGCTGAGCCCTCTGCTTGGTATAATGAGAAGCCATCATCCCTCTACAGTGCAGTCCAGAGGCGGAGAGGGGGAGGGCCCAGCTGATAGGGACAAGCCGAGAGGAGACAGGGCCTAACCAAGTGGGCAAGGGCCCCACCGAGAAGGGAGAGAGCCCCGCAGAGAAGGGAGAGGGTACCGCCAAGAGGGCCAAGGGGACAGGGAGAAGGCCCCGTCTAAAGGGTCACATTAAGAAGGGAGAGGGCCCCATTGAGAGGGGACAGGGCGCCGCCGAGAAGGGTCAGGGGCAGGGCGCGGCCGAGAGGGGACAGGGCACAGCCGAGAGGGGACAAGGTACGGCCAAGAGGGCACCGGACAGGGGAGAAAGCCCCACCAAGAAAGGAGAGGGCACCGAACAGAGGAGAAAGCCCCGCCGAGAAGGGAGAGAGCACCGGGGAGAGGAGAAATCCCTGCCGAGAAAGAAGAGAGCACCGGACTGGGGAGAAAGCTCTGCCGAGAAGGGAGAGAGCACCGGACTAGGGAGAGAGCCTGGCCGAGAGGGAACAGGGCGCAGCCGAGAGGGGACAGGGCCCGGACGAGACGGCACCGATTAAAAGGGAGAGGGTACCAGACAGGGAGAAAGCCCCACCGGGAAAGAAGAGAGCACCGGACAGAGGAGAAAGCTCCGCCGACAAGGGAGAGGGCACCAAACAGAGGAGAAAGCCCTGCTTAGAAAGGAGAGAACACCGGACTGAAGCCCTGCCGAGAAGGGAGAGAGCACTGGACAGGGGAGAAGGCCCTGTTAACAAGGGAGAGCCCCGCGGTGAAGAAACCAGATTGTATCTTAATTTCCCAGACAACCATGTTTTTGTAAACTCACAAGAATTGACTTTTTATCTGTATATTGGCTTGTGGATTTAAGTGTTTATGTATGGTGGGTCAAGAAGACAGACTTGCATACGATTTAACACACTATGTAAGGGCCCCGTCTCACATAGCGAGATCGCTGCTGAGTCACAAGTTTTGTGACGCAACAGCGATCTTAGCAGCGATCTCGCTATGTCTGACACTATGTCTGACACGTACCAGCGATCAGGCCCCTGCTGTGAATCGCTGGTCGTGTCAGAAATGCCTCGACTTTTTTTTGATCGTTGGTCTCCCGCTGGCCAGCACGCATCGCTGCGTGTGGCAGGCAGGAGACCAGCGATCAGCTGGTAACTAAGGTACACATCGGGTTTCCAGGCGCGGGGCTGTGCCTGGAAATCCGATGTGTACGTTGGATACCAGCGCGCTGCTGCAGGGGAGCTGGTAACCAAGGTACACATCGGGTTTCCAGGCACCGCGTAGCGCCTGGAAACCCGATGTGTACCTTGGTTACCAGCTCCCTGCATCAGCGGGCTGGTATCCAACGTACACTGCGGGTAACTAAGTGATGTTACCCGCAGTGTCGCTGTCCTGATCGCTGCCTGTTTGGCAGCTCAGCAGCGATCATGTAGCGACACACCAGTGATCCTGACAAGTTCATATAGTTGTCGGGATCGCTGGTGCGTCGCTATGTGAGACGGGGCCCTTAGTCTGTAACAGTGATTTGTACATAGTGTGTGTTTATCTGTGTTTATTGTGAGCTGATATAATTATGTATTGTATTCTATAACCAGTTTGTTGACTTCGAAGGTAGATAGGGAAAGGCTGTGAGGATGAACTGAAGCACACTGGGTAAATCTAAAATAGCTTATATGCCTCGGGTATAAAAATACTCAAGAGACAGAGAGAGCATATCTGATGTTATCTCATGACACAGAGGACTACCAGTCAGACATTCTGCACAACACTCAAAGGACGAAAACCCATTCATCATGGCACCATCACGAGGAACATGGATCTATGATTCTAAGGGAAACAGCCTAGGAGTTTTCAGCTCCGGTTGGAAGGACACAGATCTAAGCCAGTGACCATCTCTGAACCATGGATATGTTTGGAGAAAGCTGGTCGCCTGGTTCCATGGAGGTGGTCGGATAAGCCAGGTGGTGACTCTCGTGTCAACTGGCTTTGGACCTTGTATGGACAGTATGGACTGTCATCTACCTACGCTTATTGTTATCTCTTCTCTGTGTGT
This sequence comes from Oophaga sylvatica, assembly GCA_033576555.1. NCBI lineage: Eukaryota > Metazoa > Chordata > Amphibia > Anura > Dendrobatidae > Oophaga > Oophaga sylvatica. The sequence continues at coordinate 12,517 of JARQOD010000250.1, forward strand.
GTATCACAGGTGGGATAGCGACCCTGGGAGCTCTGATGTTGTGTCAACTGGCTTTGGACCTTCTACAGACTCAATGGACTGTACTCGGTCATCTCTCTACGCTTGTCAATATCTCTTCTCTGTGTGTATATCACAGGTGGAATATCGACCCTGGGAGCTCTGACGTAACATCTACCGTTATCCAGGCGAGTCAGCGGAAGGGTTAGGCCCTGTAGTAATGTGCACCATGTTGGGGGTAATTGCTGGGATTGTTCTGTTTGCTATTGGGAGTTGTGGTTCAATAAAGTATTGCCACACTGTCTTACCCTAACCCTGTGTTGTCTGTGTAGTGTTATGCCTACGTTTAACAGGAGAGCGGGTGTTAGGCGGGACGATCCCTGGTCCATGCGGTTTCAGCTAGCAGACTTGGGCGCCCGCCGACCTCCCGTTTCTCAACACCGGCCAAGAGGGGACAGGGCTCGGGCGAGAGGGGACAGGGCCCGGCTGGGACAACACCACCTAAAAGGGAGAGGGCAACGAACAAGGGAGAACGTCCCGCCAAGAAGGGAGAGAGCGCGGCCGATAGGGGACAGGGACCAGCCGAGACGGCACCGCTGAAAAGGGAGAGAGCACCGCTGAGAGGGGAAAGAGCACCGGGCAGGGGATAAAGCCCTGCCGAGAAGGGAGAGCGCACCGGACTGAGGAGAAAGCCATGCCGAGAAGGAAGAGAGCACCGGACTGGAGAGAAAGCACTGCCGAGAAGGAAAAGAGCACCGGACTAAGGAGAGAGCCCAGCTGAGAGGGGACAGGGCACGGCCGAAAGAGGACAGGGCACGGCCGAGAGGGGACAGGGCGCGGCCGAGACGGCACCACCGAGAAGGGAGAGGGCACTGGACAGGGGAGAGAGCCCAGTCGAGAAGGGAGAGAGCACCAGACTGGGGAGAAAGCCCCGTCAAGAAGGGAGAGAGCCCGGCCGAGAGGGGACAGGGCCCAGCTGGAAAAAACACCGCTGAGAAGGGAGAGGACACCGGACAAGAGAGATAGCTCCGCCGAGAAGGGAGAGAGCACCGGACAGAGGAGAAAGCCCCATCGAGAAGGGAGAGAGCACCGACTGGGGAGAAAGCCCCGTCAATAAGGGAGAGAGCCCGGCCGAGAGGGGACCGGGCACAGCTGGGACAACACCGCCGAGAAGGGAAAGGGCACCGGACGGGGAGAAAGCCCCGCCAATAAGGGAGAGAGCCCGGCCGAGAAGGGACAGGGCCTGGCTGATATGGCACCGGGCTCGGCCGAGATGGCACCGCCGAGAGGGGTAAGAGCACCAAACAGGGGAGAAAGTCAAGCAGAAAAGGGAAAGGGCCCCGCTAAGAAGAGAGGGGGCCCCACTGAGAATGGAGAGAGCACCGCTAAGAGGGCACCGGACAGGGGAGAAAGCACCGCCGGGAAGGGAGAGGGCACCGGACAGGGGAGAAAGCCCCACAGAGAAGGGAGAGCGCACCGGGCAGGGGAGAAAGCTCCACCGAGAAGGGAGAGGGCACCGGACAGGGGAGAAAGCCTTGCCAAGAAGGGAGAGGGTACCGCACTGGAGAAAAAGCCCCAACAAGAAGAGAGAGAGCCCGGCCGAGAGGGGACAGGGCCAGGCCGAGAGGTGTCAGGGCCCGGCAGAGAGGGGACAGGGCCCGGCAGAGAGGGGACAGGGCCCGACAGAGAGGGGACAGGGCCCGACAGAGAGGGGACAGGGCCCGACAGAGAGGGGACAGGGCCCGACAGAGACGGGACAGGGCCCGACAGAGAGGGGACAGGGCCCGGTAAAGAGGGGACAGGGCCCCGCAGAGAGGGGACAGGACCCCGCAGAGAGGGGACAGGGCCCGGCAGAGAGGGGACAGGGCCCGGCAGAGAGGGGACAGGGCCCGGCAGAGAGGGGACAGGGTCAGGCAGAGAGGGGAGAGGGCCCAGCCAAGACGGCACCGCCGAGAAAGGAGGGAGCACTGCTGAGAATGGAGAAGGCACCGGACTGGGGAGAAAGCCCCGCCAAGAAGGGATAGGGCACCGGACAGAAGAGAAAGACCCGCCGAAAAGGGAAAAAGCACTGGACTGGGGAGAAAGCTCCGCCGAGAAGGGAGAGGGCACCAGACAGGGGAGAAAGCCAGGCCGAGAAGGGAGAGGGCACCAGACAGGGGAGAAAGCCAGGCCGAGAAGGGAGAGGGCACCGTACAGGGGAGAAAGTCCCGCAGAGAAGGGAAAGAGCCCGGCCGAGACGGAACCGCCGAGAAGGGAGAGACCACCGCCGAGACGGCACGGCCCAGAAGGGAGAAAGAACCGCCGAGAGGTCATCGCCAAGAAGGGAGAGGGCACAGGACTGGGGAGAAAGCCCCACCAAGAAAAGAGAGAGCCCGGCAAAGAGGGGACAGGGCCCGGCAGACAATGGACAGGGCCCGGCAGACAGCAGGGGAAAGGGCCCGGCAGACAGGGGAAAGGGCTCGGCAGAGACAGCACCGCCGAAAAGGGAGGGAACACCGCTGAGAAGGGAGAAGGCACCGGACAGGAGAGAAAACCCCGCCAAAAAGGGAGAGGGCACCGGACAGGAGAGAAAACCCCACCGAGAAGGGAGAGGGCACCGAACAGAGGAGAAAGCCACACCTAGAAGGGAGAGAGCACTGGCCTGGGGAGAAAGCCCAGCCAAGAAGGGAAAGTGCCCAGCCCAGATAGGACAGGGCCCGGCTGAGACGGCACAGCCGAGAAGGGAGAGAACACCAGACGGGGAGAAAGCCCCGTTGAGAAGGGAGAGGGCCTTGCCGAGAAGGGAGAGAGCAACGGAAAGAGAAGAAAGTCCCACCAAGAGGGAACAGGGCACCGCAGAGAAGAGACAGGGCACTGCTGAGAAGGGAGAGAGCACTGGACAAGGGAGAAATCTCCGCTGATAAGAGTTAGGGCCCCGGACAGGGGAGAAAGCCCCGCCAAGAAGGAGAAGGCCCCGGACAGGGGAGAAAGCCCTACCGAGAAGGAGAGGGCCCCGCTGAGAAGGGAGAGGGCACCGGACAGGGGAGAAAGCCACACTGGAAAAGTGAGAGGGCACTGCCGAGAAGGGAGAGGGCACCACCGAGCTGGGAGAGGGTCCCGCTGAGAAAATCGCACTGTCGAGGAGCGTACCCCTTTAAAATCTGCTAAAATTAAAGGACCACGCAGGGAAGAAAGCGCCCAGAAGTGAGGAGAGCCAACCAGAATTCAAGAGATCTTCGCCAGTAGCGCACAATGGGCTCTGACTGAGCCAAATCTGAAAGCAGCACTCCCTGACCTGGACCTGACCTGACCTGGAGCCCCACTCATATATGGCACAATCCTGAATTCATCAGTGACTGCGATATATCACAAAGCGTCACACCTCCAGCCATGAACGTCCCACTCACTCAGATCACGTCGCACTCACTGATCAGAATTCTCAGTTTACAATTACAGGAGAACCCAACTTTTAAGAATTAGGAAGTGAAGTAATCCCCGCAGCCAGGAGACGCCGGGCAATCCCCGCAGCCAGGAGATGCCGGGCAATCCCCGCAGCCAGGAGACGCCGGGCAATCCCCGCAGACAGGAGACGCCGGCAATCCCCGCAGCCAGGAGACGCCGGGCAATCCCCGCAGCCAGGAGACGCCGAGCAATCCCCGCAGCCAGGAGACGCCGGGCAATCCCCGCAGCCAGGAGACGCCGGGCAATCCCCGCAGCCAGGAGACGCCGGGCAATCCTCGCAGCCAGGAGACGCCGAGCAATCCCCGCAGCCAGGAGACGCCGGGCAATCCCCAAAGCCAGGAGACGCCGGGCAATCCCCGCAGCCAGGAGATGCCGGGCAATCCCCGCAGCCAGGAGATGCCGGGCAATCCCCGAAGCCAGCAGACGCCGGGCAATCCTCGCAGCCAGGAGACGCCGGGCAATCTCCACAGCCAGGAGACGCTCGGGCAATCCCCGCAGTCAGGAGACGCCGGGCAATCCCCGCAGCCAGGAGATGCTGGGCAATCCTCGCAGCCAGGAGACGCCGGGCAATCCCCGCAGCCAGGAGATGCCGAGCAATCCCCGCAGCCAGGAGATGCCGGGCAATCCCCGAAGCCAGGAGACGCCGGGCAATCCCGCAGCCAGGAGATGCCGGGCAATCCCCGCAGCCAGGAGATGCCGGGCAATCCCCGAAGCCAGCAGACGCCGGGCAATCCTCGCAGCCAGGAGACGCCGGGCAATCTCCGCAGCCAGGAGACGCTCGGGCAATCCCCGCAGTCAGGAGACGCCGGGCAATCCCCGCAGCCAGGAGATGCCGGGCAATCCTCGCAGCCAGGAGACGCCGGGCAATCCCCCCAGCCAGGAGATGCCGAGCAATCCCCGCAGCCAGGAGACGCCGGGCAATCCCCGAAGCCAGGAGACGCCGGGCAATCCCCGCAGCCAGGAGATGCCGGGCAATCCCCGCAGCCAGGAGATGCCGGGCAATCCCCGAAGCCAGCAGACGCCGGGCAATCCTCGCAGCCAGGAGACGCCGGGCAATCTCCGCAGCCAGGAGACGCTCGGGCAATCCCCGCAGTCAGGAGACGCCGGGCAATCCCCGCAGCCAGGAGATGCCGGGCAATCCTCGCAGCCAGGAGACGCCGGGCAATCCCCGCAGCCAGGAAACGCTCGGGCAATCCCTGTAGCCAGGAGACGCCGGGCAATCCCCGAAGCCAGGATACGCCGGGCAATCCCCACAGCCAGGAGATGCCGGGCAATCCCCGAAGCCAGCAGACGCCGGGCAATCCCCGCAGCCAGGAGATGCCGGGCAATCCCCACAGCCAGGAGACGCTCGGGCAATCCCCGCAGTCAGGAGACGCCAGGCAATCCTCGCAGCCAGGAGACGCCAGGCAATCCCCGCAGCCAGGAGACACCGGGCAATCCCCGCAGCCAGGAGACGCCGGGCAATCGTCGCAGCCAGGAGACGCCGGGCAATCCCCGAAGCCAGGAGACGCTCGGGCAATCCCCGCAGCCAGGAGACGCTCGGGCAATCCCCGCAGCCAGGAGACGCTCGGGCAATCCCCGCAGCCAGGAGACGCTCGGGCAATCCCCGCAGCCAGGAGACGCTCGGGCAATCCCCGCAGCCCAGAGACACATGGCAATCCCCGCAGCCAGGAGACGCCGGGCAATCCCCGCAGCCAGCAAAAGACCGGGCAATCGGAACAGCCCAGAGACACAGGGCAATCCCTGAAGCCCGGAGACACAGGCCAATCCCTGAAGCCAGGATACACAGGGCAATACCTGAAACCAGGAGACACCGGGCAATCACCGCAGCCAGGAGACGCAGGGCAATCCCCGCAGCCCGGAGACGCAGGGCAATCCCCGCAGCCCGGAGACACAGGGCAATGCCTGAAACCAAGAGACACCAGATAATCCCCGCAGCCCGGAGACTCCGAGTGATCCCCACAGCCCGGAGACGCCGAGTGAGCCCCAAAGCCTGAAGACGGCGAGTGATCCCCACAGCCTGAAGATGGCGAGTGATCCCCACAGCCTGAAGATGGCGAGTGATCCCCACAGCCTGAAGATGGCGAGTGATCCCCACAGCCTGAAGATGGCGAGTGATCCCCACAGCCTGAAGATGGCGAGTGATCCCCACAGCCTGAAGATGGCGAGTGATCCGTGCAGTCCGGAGACGCCAGGTAATCCCCTTCAGACCTGAGCCACTAGACAGTCTTATAACAACAAGTGGATCAGTGCTCCTTCAGCTGCATTTACATGGAGAAGCCCTGGTGTTATGACAGCATTGGTGTGATCATGATCGGCAGGAGATCTGACTGCACGGGGCGATGTGCGGCTGATAAATGGAAATTTTACATCTACATAATAAATGCAATCACAGATTCACCGGTGACATGCGGCTATGGAGCAACAGTTGGGAATATCATCAGCCCGTGCCCGGAGGTCCTTTACTCTGCAGAACGAACATGCTTGCTCCATGCAGGGGAGGGGGCTGTTCTGTTTGTTGCCCTCTAGGTGGCACTGCTGAACATTGTCTGGATGGATATAAAGTATCCAGTGATGTAGACTGAAAGATTATCTGCTCAGTACAGGGGTAAATTCAGGGGACGGCGGGAGGAGGGGCTCTGGTGCTGCTGCAGCGCCTCATTACATGTTTATATGTGTTTTAGGTCATCAGAGCTTGCTCGTCACCATTTAATGAGCCTCTGACCCCGAGAAGCGCCACAAAACAGAATGATTAACTCCCAGGCAGGAGAACAATCTAAACCTGTTTACCATGGAAACCCCGAGGTTACCATGGAAATGGCTTATGCAGAATCGACATTTTTGCTGTGTAATTCTGAGCGAGACCTCCGTAGGTTTCTCCTCAATAGCGAAAGGGGGAGCTGTCAATCATCAGGAACATCACCTCGTGTGGGAGGAGCGGAGCACATCACCGACGCCGGATAAAGGGGGCACCTGCGCCAATCCAGCCCTAAGAAAGTGTGTGCCCCAGGAACATGGCCTCAGATGCAAGGTCATTATCATGGCATGATTGGCCATCCGCTGCAGTAATGTCCTCCTCCCTCCAGACGCATCTGTCCTCCTTCTCCTCCCTCCAGACTCCTCTGTTCTCCTTCTCCTCCATCCAGACTCCTCCGTCCTCCTCCTCCCTCCAGACACCTCTGTCCTCCTTCTCCTTCCTCCAGACACCTCTGTCCTCCTTCTACTTCCTCCGGACTCCTTTATCCTCCTTCTCCTTCCTCCAGACTCCTGTCCTACTTCTCCTCCCTCCAGACTCCTGTCCTCCTTTTCCTCCCTCCAGAATACTGTCCTCCTTCACCTCCCTCCAGACTCCTCTGTCCTCCTTCTCCTCCCTCCAGACTCCTTTGTCCTCCTTCTCCTTCCTCCAGACTCCTTTATCCACCTTCTCCTTCCTCCAGACTCCTGTCCTCCTTCTCCTCCCTCCAGACTCCTTTGTCCTTCTTCTTCTCCCTCCAGACACCCCTGTCCTCCTCCAGACTCCTTTGTCCTCCTTCTCCTTCCTCCAGACTCCTTTATCCTCCTTCTCCTTCCTCCAGACTCCTGTCCTCCTTCTCCTCCCTCCAAACTCCTCTTTCCTTCTTCTCCTCCCTCCACTCTTGTCCTCTTTCTCCTCCCTCTAGACTCCTCTGTCCTGCTCCTTCTCCTCCCTCCAGACTCCTCTGTTCAACTTCTCCTCCCTCTACACTGCTCTGTTCTGCTCCTTCTCCAAGACTCCTCTGTCCTCCTTCTCCTCCCTCCACTCTCCTGTCCTCCTTCTCCTCCCTCCAGACACCTCTGTTCCCTTCTCCAGACTCCTTTGTCCTCCTTCTCCTTCCTCCAGACACCTCTGTCCTCCTTCTACTTCCTCCAGACTCCTTTATCCTCCTTCTCCTTCCTCCAGACTCCTGTCCTCCTTCTCCTCCCTCCAGACACCTTTGTCCTTCTTCTTCTCCCTCCAGACACCTCTGTCCTCCTCCAGACTCCTTTGTCCTCCTTCTCCTTCCTCCAGACTCCTTTATCCTCCTCCTCCCTCCAGACTCCTGTCCTCCTTCTCCTCCCTCCAAACTCCTCTTTCCTTCTTCTCCACCCTCCACTCTTGTCCTCTTTCTCCTTCCTCTAGACTCCTCTGTTCTGCTCCTTCTCCTCATTCTAGACTCCTCTGTCTTGCTCCTTCTCCTCCCTCTAGACACCTCTGTCCTCCTTCTCCAGACTCCTTTGTCCTCCTACTCCTCCTTCCACTCCTCTGTCCTCCTTATCCTCCCTCCACTCCTGTCCTCCTTCTCCTCCCTCCAGACTCCCGTCCTCTTTCTCCTCCCTCTAGACTCCTCTGTTCTGCTCCTTCTCCTTGCTCTAGACTCCTCTGTCCTGCTCCTTCTCCTCCCTCCAGACCCCTTGTTCAACTTCTCCTCCCTCTACACTGCTCTGTTTGCTCCTTCTCCAAGACTCCTCTGTCCTCCTTCTCCTCCTCCAGACACCTCTCGCCCTCCTTCTCCAGACTCCTCTGTCCTCCTTCTCCTCCCTCCACTCCCCTGTCCTCCTTCTCCTCCCTCCAGACACCTCTGTTCCTTCTCCAGACTCCTTTGTCCTCGTTCTCCTTCCTCCAGACACCTCTGTCCTCCTTCAACTTCCTCCAGACTCCTTTATCCTCCTTCTCCTTCCTCCAGACTCCTGTCCTCCTTCTCCTCCCCCAGACTCCTGTCCTCCTTTTCCTCCCTCCAGAATACTGTCCTCCTTCTCCTCCCTCCAGACTCCTCTGTCCTCCTTCTCCTCCCTCCAGACTCCTTGTCCTCCTTCTCCAGACTCCTTTGTCCTCGTTCTCCTTCCTCCAGACACCTCTGTCCTCCTTCAACTTCCTCCAGACTCCTTTATCCTCCTTCTCCTTCCTCCAGACTCCTGTCCTACTTCTCCTCCCTCCAGACTCCTGTCCTCCTTTCCTCCCTCCAGAATACTGTCCTCCTTCTCCTCCCTCCAGACTCCTCTGTCCTCCTTCTCCTCCCTCCAGACACCTCTGCCCTCCTTCTCCAGACTCCTCTGTCCTCCTTCTCCTCCCTCCACTCCCCTGTCCTCCTTCTCCTCCCTCCAGACACCTCTGTTCCCTTCTCCAGACTCCTTTGTCCTCGTTCTCCTTCCTCCAGACACCTCTGTCCTCCTTCAACTTCCTCCAGACTCCTTATCCTCCTTCTCCTTCCTCCAGACTCCTGTCCTCCTTCTCTCCCTCCAGACTCCTGTCCTCCTTTTCCTCCCTCCAGAATACTGTCCTCCTTCTCCTCCCTCCAGACTCCTGTCCTCCTTCTCCTCCCTCCAGACTCCCTTGTCCTCCTTCTCCAGACTCCTTTGTCCTCCTTCTTCTTCCTCCAGACTCCTTTATCCACCTTCCTCCTTCCTCCTCTCCTCTCCTCCTTTCTCCTCCCTCCAGACTCCTCTGTCCTCCTTCTCATCTCCCCCTAGACCCTTCCTCCTCCTTTCAACTCCTTCTCCTCCTCGCTTCCTCTCCTCACGCTCCTTCTTCCTTTCCTCCCCTCCCTCCCTCCCCAGACACCTCTGTTCCACTTCTCCAGACTCCTGTCCTCCTTCTCCTCCCTCGACTCCTCTCCTCAGATCTCCGTCCTTTCTCCTCCTCCCTCTCCAGACCCTCGTCCTCCTTCCCTCCCTCCAGACTCCTCCGTCCTCCTTTCCCCCTCACTCCCAGATCTCCGTCTCCTCCCTCCAGACTCCTCCTCTCCTTCCCACCTCCCTCCCCCCCAGACCCTCCGTCTCTCTGTCTCTCCTTCTCTCCTCCTCCAGACCTCCTCTCCTTCCCTCCGCTCCCTTCCCTCCAGACTCCTCCGTCCTCCTTCTCTCCTCCGCTCCTCGTCTCCTCCCTTCTCCTTCCTCCAGACTCCTGTCCTCTCTCCTCCCTCCAGACTCCTCGTGTCCTCTTCCTCTCCACTCCTCCAACTCCTTCCGTCCTCTCTTCTCCTCCTCTCCTCTCCTCGACTTCTCATTCCTCTCAGACTCCTCCTTCTTCCTCCCTCCAAACTTCTCCTCTTCTCCTCCACTCCAGACTCCTCTCGTCCTCCGCTCTCATTCTTCTCCTCCCTCCAGACTCCTCTGTCCTTCTCCTCTCTAGACTCCTGTCCTCTTCCTCCTATCCCCAGACTCCTCCTTTCTCTCCTCGACTCTCCTCCTCCTCTCCTCCTCTCCTCCTCTCTCCTCCTTCTCCTCCAGACTCCTCCTTCCCCTCCTCCTCTCCTCCCACGCTCTCTCTCCTCCTCCGACTCCTCGTCCTCCTTCTCCTCCCTCCAGACTCCTCCTTCCTCCATCTCCTCCCTCCCAGACCCTCCTCTCCTCCTCCTCCACTTTCCTCCACTCCCCCCTCCCAGACTCCTCTGTCCTCTTCTCCTCCCTCCAGACCCACTCTTCCTGTCCTCCTCTCCTTCCTCCTAGACTCCTGTCCTCCTTCTCTCCCTCTCCTCCTCCACTCCAGCTCTCCTTCTCCCACTCTCTCCCCTCCAGACTCGTCGTCTCCTCTCCTCCCTTCAGACTCCTTCGTCCCTCCTCTCATCCTCCTCTCTCTCAGACTCCTGTCCTCCTTCCTCCCTCCAGACCTCCTCTTCTCCTCCTCCCTCCCCAGACCTCCATCCATGTCTCGCTCTCCTCCTCCAGACGCCATGATCCTCCTTCTCCTAACTCCTCCCTTTCTCCAGACCTCCATACTCCTCCTCCTTCTTCCTCCTCTTCTCCTCCTCCCTCCGATCCTCTCTCCTCCTCCAGACTCCTCCTTCTTCCCCTCCAGACTCCTCCTCGTCCTCCTCCCTCCTCCTCCACTCTCTTCACTCCCTCCACTCCTCCTCTCCTCCTCCTTCCACCGACTCCCTCCACCTCTCCCTCCAGACCCTGTCCTCTTTCTCCTCCCTCCAGACTCCTCCCCCTCTTCCTCCAGACTCCTTCCTCTCCTTCTCTCCCTCCTTCCTCCTCTCCTTCCCACTCCTGTCCTCCACTCCCTACCAGACTCCTCCGTCCTACTTCTCCTCCCTCCAAACTGTTCTGTCCTCCTTCTCCTCCCTCCAGACTGTTCTGTCCTCCTTCTCCTCCCTTCAGACTCCTCAGTCGTCCTTCTCCTCCCTCCAGACTCCTCAGTCGTCCTTCTCCTCATTCTAGACTCCTGTCCTCCTCCTCCCTCCAGACTCCTCTGTTCTCCTCCCTCCAGAACACAGTCGGACATGCTGTTCATGCTCAGTGCCCTCATTAGTCCAGAGCGACAGTCACTGGGATCCTCGCTACTAATCAGCTGAACGATGAAATCCATGTCAGTAACTGAAGCACCTTTCATAGTTCACAAATAGAGGGGTGCACATTTTTTAACAATAAATGTCCTATTTTCTCAGCATGGTTGATACATACAGCTCAGGAGAAGGGAGTACCGCCATTGCAGCCGCCCTATATTCTGCGCCTCTAGATTACAGTTCCGGAGTGGACGATGATGCACATCTTTAGGTGGAGATTTCGATCATCTGCGCGGGTCACGTGACTGCGTCCGGAGGTCTAAGCGGCGGTGCCGGCTGGGCAGGAAGCCATGACTTCTGGTTGAACTGCAACTAATGGCTTCTAGACACACGAAACGCAGAGCAGAGTCTTCCTCAACCTAATTACTGACCATAGGGCATGCTGGGATATTAAGGGTCTGTGTGTGTGCCCCCCTGACTGGGGGACGCCACTGCGGTGCGAAGGCTGCACAAGACAAAGCAGCAAACACTCAGCTCCGCATGCACACACCATAGCCTCCCGGCCCATGGAGAAGTGCCGGGCAGTCATCACACTGTATACAGTAATGTGTACAGAGAGCAGCGCCATCCGGATGACGTATACTGTACTGAGTGTGGTGCCCCCTGGAGGATGTATACTGTAAGGAGTGTTGCGTCCCCGGAGGATGTACACTGTAAGGAGTGTGGCGCCCCCCGGAGGATGTACACTGTAAGGAGTTTGGCGTCCCCTGGAGGATGTACACTGTACTGAGTGTGGCGCCCCCTGGAGGATGTACACTGTAAGGAGTGTGGCGCCCCTTGGAGGATATACACTGTAAGGAGTGTGGCGTCCCCGGAGGATGTACACTGTAAGGAGTGTGGCGTCCCCTGGAGGATGTACACTGTACTGAGTGTGGCGCCCCCTGGAGGATGTACACTGTAAGGAGTGTGGCGCCCCCTGGAGGATGTACACTGTAAGGAGTGTGGCGTCCCCGGAGGATGTACACTGTAAGGAGTGTGGCGTCCCCTGGAGGATGTACACTGTACTGAGTGTGGCGCCCCTGGAGGATGTACACTGTACTGAGTGTGGCACCCCTTGGAGGATATACACTGTAAGGAGTGTGGCGTCCCCGGAGGATGTACACTGTAAGGAGTGTGGCGCCCCCCGGAGGATGTACACTGTAAAGAGTGTGGCGCCCCCTGGAGGATGTACACTGTACTGAGTGTGGCGCCCCCTGGAGGATGTACACTGTAAGGAGTGTGGCGCCCCTTGGAGGATATACATTGTAAGGAGTGAGGCGCCCCACGGAGGATGTACACTGTAAAGAGTGTGGCATCCCCTGGAGGATGTACACTGTAAGGAGTGTGGCGCCTCCTGGAGGATGTACACTGTAAGGAGTGTGGTGCCCCCTGGAGGATATACACTGTAAGGAGTGTGGCGCCCCCTGGAGGACGTACACTGTAAGGAGTGTGGCGCCCCCCGGAAGACGTACACTGTAAGGAGTGTGGCGCCTCCCGGAGGATGTACACTGTAAGGAGTGTGGCACCTCCCAGAGGATGTACACTGTAAGGAGTGTGGCGCCCCCTGGAGGACGTACACTGCAAGAAGTGTGGCATTTTGCAGCGAGAAATAAGTATTTGATCTCCTACCAACCATTAAGGCTATGTGCTCACGTTGCAGAAATGCTCCGGAATTGTCCGCAGCATTTCCGCTACTCCCCGCCGCGGGTAAAACGCATGCTGAATTCGCATGCATTTTCCCACAAAGAACAAGCATTATGCAAGCGTTTTTAGCTTGCGCAAGCGCTTTTCCAAGCGATTTGAAGTATCGCTTGGAAAAGTGATTGACAGGTTGGTCACACTTGTCACGCATAGTGCTTGACAAGTGTGCCCAACTTTTTACTATTGATGCTGCCTATGCCGCATCAGTAGTAAAAGATAGAATGTTAAAAATTATTTAAAAAAAAAAATAAAAATGGATATACTCACCTCTTGGCTGCCCCCCGATCTCTTCAGCGGCGATCCCGCTCCTCAACGGCGCTGCAGGCAAGTTCCGTTCCCAGGAGTGCTTAGCGAGAATGACATTTGTGATGTCGTGGGTCCTCAACGGCGCTGCCGGCAAGTTCCGCTCCCAGGCGTGCTTAGCGAGAATGACATTTGTGACATCGCGGGTCCTCAACGGCGCTGCCGGCAAGTTCCGTTCCCAGGCGTGCTTAGCGAGAATGACATTTGTGACGTCGCAGGTCCTCAACGGCGCTGCCGGCAAGTTCCGTTCCCAGGCATGCTTAGCGAGAATGAGATTGGTGACGTCGCGGGTCCTCAACGGCGCTGCCAGCAAGTTCCGTTCCCAGGCGTGCTTAGCGAGAATGACATTTGTGACGTCGCGGGTCCTCAACGGCGCTGCCGGCAAGTTCCATTCCTAGGTGTGCTTAGCGAGAATGACCTTTGAGACGTCACGGTCACTCCACCGCGACGTCACAAAAGGTCATTCTCGTTAAGCACGCGTGGGAACGGAACTTGCCGGCAGCGCCGCTGAGGACCGGGAGGATTCCAGTGGCCGACAGAGGGTAAGTATATCCATATGTTTTATTTTTATTCTATTTTTTACAGGAATATGGTACCCAGGGCCGGGAGGAAAGTCTCCTCTCCTCCAGACCCTGGGTACCATCCGCACATGAAGCGCACGCTTTACGCATGGTGGGCATAGCCACATGCATAAAGTGAGTGTTTCAATGCAATCCTATGGCGGCGGAATCGCCGCAATTACGCAAAATTAATGAACATGCTGCGGATTTTTCCACTATGCGATTCCGCAGCAGAAAAATCCGCAGCATTTGCACAGCAACTGCAGAATCCCATAGGATTGCATGGGTTAAGTTTTGTTAGCATTTTTATAAGCGTTTCCGCAGCGGAAAAGCTTAAAAAACGCAACGTGGGCACACAGCCTAACAGTTCTGTCTCCTACAGACCAGTTAGACGCTCCTAATCAACTCGTTACCTGCATTTCAAACAGCTGTCTTACATAGTCACCTTTATAATAGACTCCTGTCCACAGACTCAACTCATCAGTCAGACTCTAACCTCTACAACATGGGCAAGACCAAAGAGCTTTCTAAGGATGTCAGGGACAAGATCATAGACCTGCACAAAGCTGGAATGGGCTACAAAACCATAAGTAAGACGCTGGGTGAGAAGGAGACAACTGGTGCAATAGTAAGAAAATGGAAGAAATACAAAATGACATCGATCTGGGGCACCATGCAAAATCTTACCTCGTGGGGTATTCTTGATCATGAGGAAGGTGAGAGATCAGCCTAAAACTACACAGGGGGAACTTGTTAATGATCTCAAGGCAGCTGGGACCACAGTCACCAAGAAAACCATTGATAGCACATTATGCCGTAAAGGTTTACAATCCTGCAGTGCCCGCAAGGTCCTCCTGCTCAAGAAGGCACATGTGCAGCCCGTCTGAAGTTTCCCAATGAACACCTGGATGATTCTGTGAGTGACTGGTAGTAGGTGCTGGGGTCAGATGAGACAAAAATTGAGGTATTTGGCAGTAACTCAACTCGCCGTGTTTGGAGGAAGAGAAATGCTGCCTATGACCCAAAGAACACCGTACCCACTGTCAAGCATGGAGGTGGAAACATTATGTTTTGGGGGTGTTTCTCTGCTAAGGGAACAGGACGACTTCACCACATCAATGGGAGAGTGACAACCTCCTTCCCTCCGCCAGGACATTAAAAATGGGTCATGGCTGGGTCTTCCAGCAAGACAATGACCCAAAACATACAGCCAAGGATACAAAGAAGTGGCTCAAAAAGAAGCACATTAAGGTCATGGAGTGGCCTAGTCAGTCTCCAAACCTTAATCCCATAAAAAATTTATGGAGGGAGATGAAGCTCCGAGTTACCGAGGGACAGCCTCAAAATCTTAATGATGTAGAGATGATCTGCAAACAGTAGTGGAGCAAAATTCCTCCTGACATGTGCGCAAACCTCATCATCAACTACAAGAAACGTCTGACTGCTGTGCTGCCAACAAGGGTTTACCACCAATTATTAAGTCTTGTTTGCCAGAGGGATCAAATACTTATTTCTCACTGCAAAATGCAAATAAATTCATATAATTTATACAATGTGATTTTCTGGATTTTATTTTTGATATTCTATCTCTCAATGTGAAAATTAACCTACCCTTAAAATTATCAGTGGGCAAACTTACGAAATCAGCAAGAGATCAAATACTTATTTCCCCCACTGTCCATTCTTTTCCCCATGTCACAGCCTACAAATACTCCCTAATACTCTGCTTGCTGTCAGTGAATGGATCATTACTGTACTGCTGACCATTGAAGGCTCACGACAATGTGTCAGATCACACTGCCACTGCACTGATACATTGTAGGAGCTCAGAAGCAGGTCTCCTCCGCTGGAGCATGGCACTGATACATTGTAGAGGCTCAGGAGCAGGTGTCCTCCGCTGGAGCATGGCACAGATACATTGTACGGGCTCAGGAGCAGGTCTCCTCCGCTGGAGTATGGCACTGATACATTGTAGGAGCTCAGGAACAGGTCTCCTCCGCTGGAGTATGGCACTGATACATTGCAGGGGCTCAGGAGCAGGTCTCCTCCGCTGGAGTATGGCACTGATACATTGTAGGAGCTCAGGAACAGGTCTCCTCCGCTGGAGCATGGCACTGATACATTGCAGGGGCTCAGGAGCAGGTCACCTCTGTGGAGCATGGCACTGATACATTGTAGGAGCTCAGAAGCAGATCTCCTCTGCTGGAGTATGGCACTGATACATTGTAGAGGCTCAAAAGCAGGTCTCCTCCGCTGGAGCATGGCACTGATACATTGTAGGGGCTCAGGAACAGGTGTCCTCTGCTGGAACATGGCACTGATACATTGCAGGGGCTCAGGAGCAGGTCTCCTCTGCTGGAGCATGGCACTGATACATTGTAGGAGCTCAGGAGCAGGTCTCCTCCGCTGGAGCATGGCACTGATACATTGTATAGGCTCAGGAACAGGTCTCCTCTGCTGGAGTATGGCATTGATACATTGTAGAGGCTCAGGAGCAGGTCTCCTCCGCTGGAGCATGGCACTGATACACTGTAGAGGCTCAGGAGCAGGTCTCCTCCGCTGGAGCATGGCACTGATACATTGTAGAGGCTCAGGAGCAGATCTCCTCCCTGGAGCATGGCACTGATACATTTTAGAGGCTCAGGAGCAGGTCTGCTCCGCTGGAGCATGGCACTAATACATTGTAGGGGCTCAGGAGCAGGTCTCCTCCGCTGGAGTATGGCACTGATACATTGTAGAGGCTCAGGAGCAGATCTCCTCCGCTGGAGCATGGCACTGATACATTGTAGAGGCTCAGGAGCAGGTCTCCTCCGCTGGAGCATGGCACTGATACATTGTAGAGCTTATGAGCAGGTTTCCTCCGCTGGAGCATGGCACTGATACATTGTAGGAGCTCAGGAGCAGGTCTCCTCTGCTGGAGTATGGCACTGATACATTGTAGAGGCTCAGGAGCAGGTCTCCTCCGCTGGAGCATGGCACTGATACATTGTAGAGGCTCAGGAGCAGGTCTCCTCCGCTGGAGCATGGCACTGATACATTGTAGAGGCTCAGGAGCAGGTCTCCTCCGCTGGAGCATGGCACTGATACATTGTAGAGGCTTATGAGCAGGTTTCCTCCGCTGGAGCATGGCACTGATACATTGTAGGAGCTCAGGAGCAGGTCTCCTCTGCTGGAGTATGGCACTGATACATTGTAGAGGCTCAGGAGCAGGTCTCCTCCGCTGGAGCATGGCACTGATACATTGTAGAGGCTCAGGAGCAGGTCTCCTCCGCTGGAGCATGGCACTGATACATGACAATGTATCAGTGCCATGCTCCAGCGGAGGAGACCTGCTCCTGAGCCCCTACAATGTATCAATGCCATACTCAAGCTGAGGAGACCTGCTCCTGAGCCTCTAAAGTGTATCAGTGCCATGCTTTAGAGGCTCAGGAGCAGGTCTCCTCCGCTGGAGCATGGCACTGATACATTGTAGAGGCTCAGGAGCAGGTCTCCTCCGCTGGAGCATGGCACTGATACATGACAATGTATCAGTGCCATGCTCCAGCGGAGGAGACCTGCTCCTGAGCCCCTACAATGTATCAGTGCCATACTCAAGCTGAGGAGACCTGCTCCTGAGCTCGAAAGTGTATCGTGCCATGCTCCAGCGGAGGAGACCTGCTCCTGAGCCCTACAATGTATACATTGTAGGGGCTCAGGAGCAGGTCTCCTCCGCTGGAGCATGGCACTGATACATTGTAGGAGCTCAGGAGCAGGTCTCCTCCGCTGGAGCATGGCACTGACACATTGTAGGGGCTCAGGAGCAGGTCTCCTCCGCTGAACCATGGCACTGATACATTGTAGGGGCTCAGAAGCAGGTCTCCTCTGCTGGAGCATGGCACTGATACACTGCAGGGCTCAGGAGCAGGTCTCCTTCGCTGGAGTATGGCACTGATACATTGTAGGGCTCAGGAGCAGGTCTCCTCTGCTGGAGCATGGCACTGATACATTGTAGGAGCTCAGGAACAGGTCTCCTCCGCTGGAGCATGGCACTGATACATTGCAGGGGCTCAGGAGCAGGTCTCCTCTGCTGGAGCATGGCACTGATACATTGTAGGAGCTCAGGAGCAGATCTCCTCTGCTGGAGTATGGCACTGATACATTGTAGAGGCTCAACAGCAGGTCTCCTCCGCTGGAGCATGGCACTGATACATTGTAGGGGCTCAGGAACAGGTGTCCTCTGCTGGAGCATGGCACTGATACATTGCAGGGGCTCAGGAGCAGGTCTCCTCCGCTGGAGCATGGCACTGATACATTGTAGGAGCTCAGGAGCAGGTCTCTCCGCTGGAGCATGGCACTGATACATTGTATAGGCTCAGGAACAGGTCTCCTCTGCTGGAGTATGGCATTGATACATTGTAGAGGCTCAGGAGCAGGTCTCCTCCGCTGGAGCATGGCACTGATACACTGTAGAGGCTCAGGAGCAGGTCTCCTCCGCTGGAGCATGGCACTGATACATTGTAGAGGCTCAGGAGCAGGTCTCCTCCGCTGGAGCATTACACTGATATATTGTAGAGGCTCAGGAGCAGGTCTCTCCGCTGGAGCATGGCACTGATACATTGTAGGGGCTCAGGAGCAGGTCTCCTCCGCTGGAGCATGGCACTGATACATTGTAGGCTCAGGAGCAGTTCTCCTCTGCTGGAGCATGGCACTGATACATTGTAGGGGCTCAGGAGCAGGTCTCCTCTGCTGGAGCATGGCACTGATACATTGTAGGGCTCAGGAGCAGGTCTCCTCCGCTGGAGCATGGCACTGATACAGTGTAGGAGCTCAGGAGCAGGTCTCCTCGCTGGAGCATGGCACTGATACATTGTAGGGGCTCAGGAGCAGGTCTCCTCTGCTAGAGCATGGCACTGATACACTGCAGGGGCTCAGGAGCAGGTCTCCTCCGGAGCATGGCACTGATACTTGTAGAGGCTCAGGAGCAGGTCTCCTCCGCTGGAGTATGGCACTGATACATTGTAGAGCTCAGGAGCAGGTCTACTCCGCTGGAGCATGGCACTGATACACTGTAGATCTCAGGAGCAAGTCTCCTCCGCTGGAAAATGGCACTGATACATTGTAGGAGCTCAGGAGCAGGTCTCCTCCGCTGGAGCATGGAACTGATACATTGTAGAGGCTCAGGAGCAGGTCTCCTCGCTGGAGTATGGCACTGATACATTGTAGAGGCTCAGGAGCAGGTCTCCTCCGCTGAGCATGGCACTGATACACTGTAGAAGCTCAGGAGCAAGTCTCCTCGCCGGAGCATGGCACTGATACATTGAAGGCTCAGGAGCAGGTCTCCTCACTGGAGCATGGCACTGATACATAGAGGCTCAGGAGCAGGTCTCCTCTGCTGGAGTATGGCACTGATACACTTTAGAGGCTCAGGAGCAGGTCTCCTCAGCTGGTATGGCACTGGGATACATTGTAGAGGGCTCAGGAGCAGGTCTCCTCCGCTGGAGCATGGCACTGATACATTGTAGAGGTCAGGAGCAGGTCTCCTCTGCTGGAGCAGTACTGAACATTGTAGGGCTCAGAGCAGGTCTCCTCTGCAGGAGAATGGCACTGATACATTTAGGGGCTCAGGAGCAGGACTCCTCCGCTGGAGCATAGACTGATACATTGTAGGAGCTCAGGAGCAGGTGTCCTCCGCTGGAGCATTGCACTGATAAATTGTAGGGGCTCAGGAGCAGGTCTCCTCCGCTGGAGCTTGGCACTGATACATTGTAGGGGCTCAGGAGCAGGTCTCCTCCGCTGGAGCATGGCACTGATACATTGTAGGGGCTCAGGAGCAGGTCTCCTCGCTGGAACATGGCACTGATACATTGTAGGGGCTCAGGAGCAGGTCTCCTCGCTGGAGCATGGCACTGATACATTGTAGGAGCTCAGGAGCAGGTCTCCTCCTGAGCATGGCACTGATACATTGTAGAGGCTCAGGAGCAGGTCTCCTCCGGAGCATGGCACTGATACATTGTAGGGCTCAGGAGCAGGTCTCCTCCGCTGGAGCATGGCACTGATACATTTAGGGGCTCAGGAGCAGGTCTCCTCCGCTGGAGCATGGCACTGATACATTGTAGGGCTCAGGAGCAGGTCTCCTCGCTGGAGCATGGCACTGATACATGTAGAGCTCAGGAGCAAGTCTCCTCCGCTGGAGCATGGCACTGATACATTGTAGAGGCTCAGGAGCAGGTCTCTCTGCTGGAGTATGGCACTGATACATTGTAGAGGCTCAGGAGCAGGTCTCCTCCGCTGGAGCATGGCACTGATACATGGTAGGGGGCTCAGGAGCAGGTCTCCTCTGCTGGAGTATGGCACTGATACATTGTAGAGGCTCAGGAGCAGGTCTCCTCTGCTGGAGCATGGCACTGATACATTGTAGAGGCTCAGGAGCAGGTCTCCTCTGCTGGAGATGGCACTGATACATTGTAGAGGCTCAGGAGCAGGTCTCCTCCGCTGGAGCATGGCACTGATACATGTAAGCTCAGGAGCAGGTCTCCTCCACTGGAGCATGCACTGATACATTGTAGAGCAGGGGGGGGAACCTCATGCCCTAGGGTCATTTACGGCCCTCGATGACCTTTATCGGCCCCGGGCAGATTCTCAGGACCGCAGTGCTTTGGCAGGTGCTGTATTTTGATTGCCTGCAGCTCATTAATTTCTTCTTGATCTGTGAGCGCACACACGCAGTATTCATACTGAACACTGAAGGGCATGCAATGCAAGATTACGCCTTGAGACCAGTACCAGAGTCAGATGTATTTTGTGGGCGGAGTTTTACGGCCTCGAAGATGGTAAAATATCCAAATATCCCTTGGGCAGAAAGAGATTCCCCGACCTGTTTTAGAGGCTCAGGAGCAGGTCTCCTCCGCTGGAGTATGGCACTGATACATTGTAGAGGCTCAGGAGCAGGTCTCCTCGCTGGAGCATGGCACTGATACACTTTAGAGGCTCAGGAGCAGGTCTCCTCAGCTGGAGTATGGCACTGATACATTGTAGGGGCTCAGTAGCAGGTCTCCTCCGCTGGAGCATGGCACTGATACATTGTAGAGGCTCAGGAGCAGGTCTCCTCGCTGGAGCAGGCACTGATACATTGTAGGAGCTCAGGAGCAGGTCTCCTCTGCTGGAGCATGGCACTGATACATTGTAGGAGCTCAGGAGCAGGTTCCTCCGTGGAGCATGGCACTGATACATTGTAGAGGCTCAGGAGCAGGTCTCCTCCGGAGCATGGCACTGATACATTGTAGGGGCTCAGGAGCAGGTCTCCTCCGCTGGAGCATGGCACTGATACATTGTAGGAGCTCAGGAGCAGGTCTCCTCTGCTGGAGCATGGCACTGATACATTGTAGGGGCTCAGGAGCAGGTCTCCTCCGCTGGATCATGGCACTGATACATTGTAGGGCTCAGGAGCAGGTCTCCTCGCGGAGCATGGCACTGATACATTGTAGAGGCTCAGGAGCAGGTCTCCTCTGGAGCATGGCACTGATACATTGTAGATTCAGTAGCAGGTCTCCACTGCTGGAGCATGGCACTGATACATTGTAGAGGCTCAGGAGCAGGTCTCCTCCGCTGGAGCATGGCACTGATACATTGTAGGGGCTCAGGAGCAGGTCTCCTCCGCTGGTGCATGGCACTGATACATTCTAGGGGTTCAGTAGCAGGTCTCCACTGCTGGAGCATGGCACTGATACATTGTAGGGGCTCAGGAGCAGGTCTCCTCCGCTGGAGCATGGCACTGATACATTGTAGGGGCTCAAGAGCAGGTCTCCTCCGCTGGTGCATGGCACTGATACATTCTAGGGGTTCAGTAGCAGGTCTCCACTGCTGGAGCATGGCACTGATACATTGTAGGGGCTCAGGAGCAGGTCTCCTCCGCTGGAGCATGGCACTGATACATTGTAGGGGCTCAGGAGCAGGTCTCCTCCGCTGGTGCATGGCACTGATACATTCTAGGGGTTCAGTAGCAGGTCTCCACTGCTGGAGCATGGCACTGATACATTGTAGGGGCTCAGGAGCAGGTCTCCTCCGCTGGAGTATGGCACTGATACATTGTAGAGGCTCAGGAGCAGATCTCCTCTGCTGCAGCATGGCACTGATATATTGTAGGGGCTCAGGAGCAGGTCTCCTTCGCTGGTTCATGGCACTGATACATTGTAGGGGCTCAGGAGCAGGTCTCCTCCGCTGGAGCATGGCACTGATACATTGTAGGGGCTCAGGAGCAGGTCTCCTCCGCTAGAGCATGGCACTGATACATTGTAGAGGCTCAGGAGCAGATCTCCTCTGCTGCAGCATGGCACTGATATATTGTAGGGGCTCATGAGCAGGTCTCCTTCGCTGGTTCATGGCACTGATACATTGTAGGGGCTCAGGAGCAGGTCTCCTCCGCTGGAGCATGGCACTGATACATTGTAGGGGCTCAGGAGCAGGTCTCCTCCGCTAGAGCATGGCACTGATACACTGTAGAGGCTTAGGAGCAGGTCTCCTCCACTGCAGATTGGCACTGATACATTATAGAGGCTCAGGAGCAGGTCTCCTCCGCTGGAGCATGGCACTGATACATTGTAGGGGCTCAGGAGCAGGTCTCCTCCGCTGGTGCATGGCACTGATACATTCTAGGGGTTCAGTAGCAGGTCTCCACTGCTGGAGTATGGCACTGATACATTGTAGAGGCTCAGGAGCAGATCTCCTCTGCTGGAGCATGGCACTGATATATTGTAGGGGCTCAGGAGCAGGTCTCCTTCGCTGGAGCATGGCACTGATACATTGTAGGGGCTCAGGAGCAGGTCTCCTCCGCTGGAGCATGGCACTGATACATTGTAGGGGTTCAGGAGCAGCTCTCCTCTGCTGGAGCATGGCACTGATACATTGTAGGGGCTCAGGAGCAGGTCTCCTCCGCTGGAGCATGGCACTGATACATTGTAGGGGCTCAGGAGCAGGTCTCCTCCGCTGGTGCATGGCACTGATACATTCTAGGGGTTCAGTAGCAGGTCTCCACTGCTGGAGCATGGCACTGATACATTGTAGGGGCTCAGGAGCAGGTCTCCTCCGCTGGAGTATGGCACTGATACATTGTAGAGGCTCAGGAGCAGATCTCCTCTGCTGCAGCATGGCACTGATATATTGTAGGGCTCAGGAGCAGGTCTCCTTCGCTGGTTCATGGCACTGATACATTGTAGGGGCTCAGGAGCAGGTCTCCTCTGCTGGAGCATGGCACTGATACATTGTAGGGGCTCAGGAGCAGATCTCCTCCGCTGAAGCATGGCACTGATACATTGTAGGGGCTCAGGAGCAGGTCTCCTCCGCTGGAGCATAGCACTGATACACTGTAGGGGCTCAGGAGCAGGTCTCCTCCGCTGGAGCATGGCACTGATACATTGTAGGGGCTCAGGAGCAGGTCTCCTCCGCTGGAGCATGGCACTGATACATTGTAGAGGCTCAGGAGCAGGTCTCCTCCGCTGGAGCATGGCACTGATACATTGTAGGGGCTCAGGAGCAGGTCTCCTCTGCTGGAGCATGGCACTGATACACTGTAGAGGCTCAGGAGCAGGTCTCCTCTGCTGGAGCATGGCACTGATACACTGTAGAGGCTCAGGAGCAGGTGTCCTCCACTGCAGATTGGCACTGTCAGCAGAAGAGGTGTTGTGGAGTAGTGTTAGGCGGGTGTGTCCCCGCAGATAGATTCTCCTCCTCCGCAGAGATCCCTGAGCTATAAACTACCAGTTATTACGCTCTTTATGAGCTCTAATAACTATTACACTCCCGCTTAGACTGAGCTGTAATTACGCGAGCAGAAAATATCATTCCATACCCCGCAGCGTCACGTAATAAATGAACCCCATCACCCAGGCCAAAGACCAGGGCCCTTTAAGAAGTGCAAAGTTATTGAGGGCTGCTCCCGGACACCATAGCGCAGACCTTGCCACGCTGGTCAAATAATGGACGGATGTAATAATGGCAGAGGCTGAGAACGCCCCCCAGAGAGAACTTCACCCAGATATATATATATATATATATATATATATATATATATACCCCTGCATTATTCATAGAGGATGAAGCTCTGGAGAAGCGCAGATCTTCGCCCCGCAGGAATGCACAACCAGCCGAAATAGATCTCACTGACAGCAGCGTGTCCCCAGCGGCCACTGCGACCTGCGGGGGGAATCAGCCTGTGGACACAGCCACTTAAAGGGCCAGTACAGCCCTGATGGCTGAGGAAGCAGCACAACGAGCAAGAGACAAACAGTGTAGACAACACAAAGAAGCAGAGCAACAGCGCACTTACATCTGTGTCCGGACCCTTGTCTGCACCAGGGCAGGAGAAGGTGACAAATTCATGGCAACGCTTGTGGACCACGAAACAGCAAACTGCAAGAGAAAGAGCAACAGTGAGGATGATGACAATGATGACATACTACTGATCCTGAGTTACATCCTGTATTATACTCCAGAGCTGCACTCGCTACTCTGCTGGTGCAGTCACTGTGTACATACATTACATTACTGATCCTGAGTTATATCCTGCATTATACTCCAGAGCTGCACTCACTATTCTGCTGGTGCAGTCACTGTGTACATACATTACATTACTGATCCTGAGTTACATCCTGTATTATCCTCCACAGCTGCACTCACTATTCTGCTGGTGCTGTCACTGTGTACATACATTACATTACTGATCCTGAGTTACCTCCTGTATTATACTCCAGAGCTGCAGTCACTATTCTGCTGGTGCAGTCACTGTGTACATACATTATGATCCTGAGTTACATCCTGTATTATACTCCAGAGCTGCACTCACTATTCTGCTGGTGCAGTCACTGTGTACATACATTACATTACTGATCCTGAGTTACATCCTGTATTATACTCCAGAGCTGCACTCACTATTCTGCTGGTGCAGTCACTGTGTACATACATTACATTACTGATCCTGAGTTATATCCTGCATTATACTCCAGAGCTGCACTCACTATTCTGCTGGTGCAGTCACTGTGTACATACATATACTGATCCTGAGTTACATCCTGTATTATACTCCAGAGCTGCACTCACTATTCTGCTGGTGCAGTCACTGTGTACATACATTACATTACTGAATCCTGAGTTACATCCTGTATTATACTCCAGAGCTGCACTCACTATTCTGCTGGTGCAGTCGCTGTGTACATACATTACATTACTGATCCTGAGTTACATCCTGTATTATACCCAGAGCTGCACTCACTATTCTGCTGGTGCAGTCACTGTGTACATACATTACATTACTGATCCTGAGTTACATCCTGATTATACTCCAGAGCTGCACTCACTATTCTGCTGGTGCAGTCACTGTGTACATACATTACATTACTGATCCTGAGTTACATCCTGTATTATACTCCAGAGCTGCACTCACTATTCTGCTGTGCAGTCACTGTGTACATACATTACATTACTGATCCTGAGTTACATCCTGTATTATACTCCAGAGCTGCACTCACTATTCTGCTGGTGCAGTCACTGTGTACATACATTACATTACTGATCCTGAGTTAATCCTGTATTATACTCCAGAGCTGCACTCACTATTCTGCTGGTGCAGTCACTGTGTACTACATTACATTACTGATCCTGAGTTACATCCTGTATTATACTCCAGACTGCACTCACTATTCTGCTGGTGCAGTCACTGTGTACATACATTACATTACTGATCCTGAGTTACATCCTGTATTATACTCCAGAGCTGCACTCACTATTCTGCTGGTGCAGTCACTTGTACATACATTACATTACTGATCCTGAGTTACCTCCTGTATTATACTCCAGAGCTGCACTCACTATTCTGCTGTGCAGTCACTGTGTACATACATTACATTACTGATCCTGAGTTACATCCTGTATTATACTCCAGAGCTGCACTCACTATTCTGCTGGTGCAGTCACTGTGTACATACATTACATTACTGATCCTGAGTTACATCCTGTATTATACTCCAGAGCTGCACTCACTATTCTGCTGGTGCAGTCACTGTGTACATACATTACATTACTGATCCTGAGTTACATCCTGTATTATACTCCAGAGCTGCACTCACTATTCTGCTGGTGCAGTCACTGTGTACATACATTACATTACTGATCCTGAGTTACCTCCTGTATAATACTCCAGAGCTGCACTCACTAATCTGCTAGTGCAGTTACTGTGTACATACATTACATTACTGATCCTAAGTTACATCCTGTATTATACTCCAGAGCTGCACTCACTATTTTGCTGGTGCAGTCGCTGTGTACATACATTACATTACTGATCCTGAGTTACCTCCTGTATTATACTCCAGAGCTGCACTCACTATTCTGCTGGTCCAGTCACTGTGTACACACATTACATTACTGATCCTGAATTACCTCCTGTATTATACTCCAGAGCTGCACTCACTAATCTGCTAGTGCAGTCACTGTGTACATACATTACATTACTGATCCTGAGTTACATCCTGTATTATACTCCAGAGCTGCACTCACTATTCTGCTGGTGCAGTCACTGTGTACATAAATTACTGATCCTGATTTACATCCTGTATTATACTCCAGAGCTGCACTCACTATTCTGCTGGTCCAGTCACTGTGCACACACATTACATTACTGATCCTGAGTTACATCCTGTATTATACTCCAGAGCTGCACTCACTAATCTGCTAGTGCAGTTACTTTGTACATACATTACATTACTGATCCTCAGTTACATCCTGTATTATACTCCAGAGCTGCACTCACTATTCTGCTGGTGCAGTCGCTGTGTACATACATTACATTACTGATCCTGAGTTACATCCTGTATTATACTCCAGAGCTGCACTCACTATTCTGCTGGTGCAGTCACTGTGTACACACATTACATTACTGATCCTGAGTTACATCCTGTATTATACTCCAGAGCTGCACTCACTATTCTGCTGGTGCAGTCACTGTGTACACACATTACATTACTGATCCTGAGTTACATCCTGTATTATACTCCAGAGCTGCACTCACTATTCTGCTGGTGCAGTTACTGTGTACATACATTACATTACTGATCCTGAGTTACCTCCTGTATTATACTCCAGAGCTGCACTCACTATTCTGCTGGTGCAGTCACTATATACATACATTACATTACTGATCCTGAGTTACATCCTGTATTATACCCCAGAGCTGCACTCACTATTCTGCTTGTGCAGTCACTGTGTACATACATTACATTACTGATCCTGAGTTACCTCCTGTATTATACTCCAGAGCTGCACTCACTATTCTGCTGGTGCAGTCACTGTGTACATACATTACTGATCCTGAGTTACATCCTGTATTATACCCCAGAGCTGCACTCACTATTCTGCTGGTGCAGTCACTGTGTACATACATTACTGATCCTGAGTTACCTCCTGTATTATACTGCAGAGCTGCACTCACTATTCTGCTGGTGCAGTCACTGTGTACATACATTACATTACTGATCCTGAGTTACATCCTGTATTATACTCCAGAGCTGCACTCACTATTCTGCTGGTGCAGTCGCTGTGTACATAAATTACATTACTGATCCTGAGTTACATCCTGTATTATACTCCAGAGCTGCACTCACTATTCTGCTGGTGCAGTCACTGTGTACATACATTACATTACTGATCCTGAGTTACATCCTGTGTTGTACCCCAGAGCTGCACTCACTATTCTGCTGGTGCAGTCACTGTGTACATACATTACATTACTGATCCTGAGTTACATCCTGTATTATACTCCAGAGCTGCACTCACTATTCTGCTGGTGCAGTCACTGTGCACACACATTACATTACTGATCCTGAGTTACATCCTGTATTATACTTCAGAGCTGCACTCACTATTCTGCTGGTGCAGTCACTGTGTACATAAATTACTGATCCTGAGTTACATACTGTATTATACTCCAGAGCTGCGCTCACTATTCTGCTGGTGCAGTCACTGTGTACATACATTACTGATCCTGAGTTACATCCTGTATTATACTCCAGAGCTGCACTCACTATTCTGCTGGTGCAGTCACTGGGTACATACATTACATTACTGATCCGGAGTTACATCCTGTATTATACTCCAGAGCTGCACTCACTATTCTGCTGGTGCAGTCACTGTGTACATACATTACATTACTGATCCTGAGTTACATCCTGTATTATACTCCAGAGCTGCACTCACTATTCTGCTGGTGCAGTCACTGTGTACATACATTACATTACTGATCCTGAGTTACATCCTGTATTATACTCCAGAGCTGCACTCACTATTTTGCTGGTGTAGTCACTGTGTACACATATTACATTACTGATCCTGAGTTACATCCTGTAATATACTCCAGAGCTGCACTCACTATTCTGCTGGTGCAGTCACTGTGTACATAAATTACTGATCCTGAGTTACATCCTGTAATATACTCCAGAGCTGCACTCACTATTCTGCTGGTGCAGTCACTGTGTACACACATTACATTACTGATCCTGAGTTATATCCTGTATTATACTCCAGAGCTGCACTCACTATTCTGCTGGTGCAGTCACTGTGTACACACATTACATTACTGATCCTGAGTTACATCCTGTATTATACTTCAGAGCTGCACTCACTATTCTGCTGGTGCAGTCACTGTGTACATAAATTACTGATCCTGAGTTACATCCTGTATTATACTCCAGAGCTGCACTCACTATTCTGCTGGTGCAGTCACTGTGTACATACATTACATTACTGATCCTGAGTTACATCCTGTAATAAACTCCAGAGCTGCACTCACTATTCTGCTGGTGCAGTCACTGTGTACATACATTACTGATCCTGAGTTACCTCCTGTATTATACTCCAGAGCTGCACTCACTATTCTGCTGGTGCAGTCACTGTGTATATACATTACATTACTGATCCTGAGTTACATCCTGTATTAAACTCCAGAGCTGCACTCACTATTCTGCTGGTGCAGTCACTGTGTACATACATTACTGATCCTGAGTTACCTCCTGTATTATACTCCAGAGCTGCACTCACTATTCTGCTGGTGCAGTCACTGTGTACATACATTACATTACTGATCCTGAGTTACATCCTGTATTATACCTCGGAGCTGCACTCACTATTCTGCTGGTGCAGTTCCTGTGTACACAAATTGCATGCCCTCTCTTACTCTCCAGAGCTGTGCTCCGAGTTGATCATGGTGGTGCACAGAAATCCGGCGGTGTATATGAGGGAGCGTCTCGGTGCTTCCCCCACATGATGAGCACACGCTGTGAGTACAGATGGCAGCGGTGCGCTGCTTTCTTCCTTCTGTGATTCATAGTCTCCTCGTTGCATCTTCTGCCATATGCGCCATAATTAATAAACGTGACACAGCAGCAATCGAACAGAAATCGCGCTGGAGAAGAGCGCCAGAGACCGTGTGCCAAGGAGACTGCTCGAATGCTCTAACAATGGCGGAAGCAACGTAACCAGGGGGTCCG
Source organism: Oophaga sylvatica (assembly GCA_033576555.1). NCBI lineage: Eukaryota > Metazoa > Chordata > Amphibia > Anura > Dendrobatidae > Oophaga > Oophaga sylvatica. Next base: position 41,290 of record JARQOD010000250.1, read on the forward strand.
CATCTGGTAATGAGAAGCCGACTGACCCCACCCTCTAATGATGAGATGACTCTGCTGACCCCGCCCTCTAATGATGAGATGACTCTGCTGACCCCGCCCTCTAATGATGAGATGACTCTGTTGACCCCGCCCTCTAATGATGAGAGGACTCTGCTGACCCCGCCCTCTAATGATGAGATGACTCTGCTGACCCCGCCCTCTAATGATGAGATGACTGCTGACCCCGCCCTCTAATGATAATGAGATAACCCTGCTAACCAGCCATCTAATGATGAGATGACTCTGCTGATCCCACCCTTTAATGATGAGATGACGCTGCTGACCCCACCCTCTAATGATGAGATGACTGCTGACCCCGCCCTCTAATGATAATGAGATAACCCTGCTAACCAGCCATCTAATGATGAGATGAGTCTGCTGACCCCACCCTTTAATGATGAGATGACGCTGCTGACCCAGCCATCTAATCATGAGATGATTCTGCTGACCCCAGCCCTTAAATGATGAGATGACTCTGCTGACCCTCCCTTTGAGATACCTGCTGACCACGCTCTCTAATGATGAGATGACTGCTGACCCCACCCTCTAATGATGAGATAACCCTGCTGACCCACCCCTATAATATACCGGCTGACTCCGCCCTCTGATGAGTTGACTGCTGACCCCACCCTCTAATGATGAGATGACCCTGCTGACCCCGCCCTCTAATGATGAGATGACTCTGCTGACCTCATCCTCTAATGATAATGAGATGACTCTGCTGACCTCGCCCTCTGATGAGATGACCCTGCTGACCCCGTACTCTAATGATAATGAGATGACTCTGCTGACCTCATCCTCTAATGATAATTAGATGACTCTGCTGACCTCGGCCTCTGATAATGAGATGACCCTGCTGACTCCGTCCTCTAATGATAATGAGATGACACTGCTGACTTAGCCCTCTAATGATAAGATGACCATGCTGACCCTGCCCTCTAATGATAATGAGATGACTCTGCTGACCCTACCCTCTAATGATAATGAGATGACTCTGCTGACCTCGCCCTCTGATGAGATGACCCTGCTGACCCCGTACTCTAATGATAATGAGATGACTCTGCTGACCTCATCCTCTAATGATAATTAGATGACTCTGCTGACCTCGCCCTCTGATAATGAGATGACCCTGCTGACTCCGTCCTCTAATGATAATGAGATGACACTGCTGACTTAGCCCTCTAATGATGAGGTGACCATGCTGACCCTGCCCTCTAATGATAATGAGATGACTCTGCTGACCCTACCCTCTAATGATAATGAGATGACTGCTGACCCCACCCTTTAATGATAATGAGATACCTGCTGACTCCACCCTCTAATGATGAGATGACTCTGCTGACCCTACCCTCTTATAATAATGAGATGACTACTGACCCCACCCTCTAATGACAATGAGATGATTGCTGACACTGCCCTCTAATGATGTTATGACTCTGCTGACCCCACCCTCTAATGATGAGAATACCCTGCTAATCCCATTCTCTAATGATAATGAGATTACTCTGCTGACCCCGCCCTCTAATGATAATGAGATGACTCTGCTGACCCCACCCTCTAATGAGATGACTCTGCTGACCCCACCCTCTAATGATGAGAATACCCTGCTGACCCCACTCTCTAATGATGAGATGACTCTGCTGACCACACCCTCTAATGATAATGAGATGACTCTGCTGACCCCGCCCTCTAATGATAATGAGATGACCCTGCTGACTCCACCCTCTAATGATGACTCTACTGACCACACCCTCTAATGATGATATGATTGCTGACACTGCCCTCTAATGATAATGAGATGACTCTGCTGACCCCACCCTCTAATGTTAACGAGATGACTCTGCTGACCCCCACCCTTAATGATAATGAGATGACCCTGCTAACCCCCCTCTAATGATGAGATGACTCTGCTGACACTACCCTCTAATGATAATGAGATGACTGATAACCCCACCTTCTAATGATAATGAGATGACTCTGCTGACCCCACCCTCTTATGAGATGACTCTGCTGACCCCCCTCTAATGATAATGAGATGACTCTGCTGACCCTACCCTCTAATGATGAGATGACTCTGCTGATCCCGCCCTCTAATGATAATGAGATGACTATTGACCCCACCCTCTAATGAGATGACTCTGCTGACCCCACCCTCTAATGATAATGAGATGACTCTGCTGACCATGCCCTCTAATGACAATAAGATTACTGTGCTGATCATGCCCTCTAATGATAATGAAATGACCCTGCTGACCCCCTCTAATGATATGACCCTGCTGACCCCCTCTAATGATAATGAGATGACTCTGCTGACCCCACCCTCTTATGAGATGACTCTGCTGACCCCCCTCTAATGATAATGAGATGACTCTGCTGACCCTACCCTCTAATGATGAGATGACTCTGCTGATCCCGCCCTCTAATGATAATGAGATGACTATTGACCCCACCCTCTAATGAGATGACTCTGCTGACCCCACCCTCTAATGATAATGAGATGACTCTGCTGACCATGCCCTCTAATGACAATAAGATTACTGTGCTGATCATGCCCTCTAATGATAATGAAATGACCCTGCTGACCCCCTCTAATGATAATATGACCCTGCTGACCCCCTCTAATGATAATGAGATGACTCTGCTGACCCCACCCTCTAATGATGAGATGACTCTGATAACCTTGCCTTCTAATGATAATGCAATAACTCTGCTGACCCCGCCCTCTAATAATGAGGTGACTCTGCTGACCCGCACTCTAATACTAAATAGATGCTGCAGACCCTGCCCTCTAATGATGATGCGATGGCTCTGCTGACTACGCCCTCTAATGATGAGAAGACTGCTGACCCCTCCCCTGTTGATAATGAGATGACTTCTGACCCCACCCCCTAATGATAATTAGGTTACTCTGCTGACCACGCCCTCTAATACTAAACAGATGCTGATGACCCTGCCCCCTAATGATAATGAGGTGACTCTGCTGACTCCGCCCTCTAATACTAAATAAATGCTGCTGACCCCGCCCCATTGTTTATACTGATGTGCACTGGTATTTATGGGGTAAGGACATGTACTGGTAATGACTTCCTCCTTACTTTACACTGCAGCTCTCACTCAGCACATGGGCAGTCATGCGGCACAAGCACCAGGACAAGAACCACACAGACAGAAGTATAATGGGGGCACAGCGGCAGGAACCCTCGCCCCCTCCACACAGATGCTGGCTGGGTCAGCACGATGATGGCTGAAATCCGGTCCTGGCAGCAACAATCCAGATAATCTCCCAGCTGAGTGCAGACCGTGGCCGGCGGCCGGACAGATGGCACTAAATGCCTCATGGGGCTGCGGGGAATGAAGTGAGCGGCTGCCACTAATCAGCGGGATCTGATCAGTGGGATCTGATGAGCCACCACATGTCGCCCCCTCGCTCCACTTGTAACATCTGCAGGAGGCGCAGCGCGGGGAGCGAGAATTATCAATGACCCCAATCACTCAGACAGGAGCTGATCCCCAATCTGCCGTGTAAGGACCCAGGCTGGATGGCACCCAAAGCCCAAATGGGTCATGGCCCTTTAAGTATGGCGTATTGCTGTATAAACATTGTGCCGTTCTGGAGCCAGGCATGCGCCCCCTTCACCGGGGCATTAAAAATGGTGGCAGGTGCCCAGAACTAGGGGGCCCAACATAAGATGGGGAAGACGAGAGGAGCGGCACGTAGCAACGGGGGAAGACCAGAGGAGCGGAGCATAACTACGGGGAAAGACGAAAGGAGCAGAGTGTAATGACGGGGTAAGACGGGAAGGCCAGAGGAGCGGCGCCTAATGATGGGGGAAGACCAGAGAAGCGGAGCGTAACGACAGAGGAAGACCAGAAGAGCGGCGCGTAACGACGGAGGAAGACCAGAAGAGCGGCGCGTAACGACGGAGGAAGACCAGAAGAGCGGCGCGTAACGACGGAGGAAGACCAGAAGAGTGGCGCGTAACGACGGAGGAAGACTAGAGGAGCGGCGCATAACGATGGGGGAAGACCAGAGAAGCGGAGCGTAACGACAGAGGAAGACCAGAAGAGCGGCGCGTAGCGACGGAGGAAGACCAGAAGAGCGGCGCGTAACGACGGAGGAAGACCAGAAGAGCGGCGCGTAACGACGGAGGAAGACTAGAGGAGCGGCGCATAACGATGGAGGAAGACCAGAGAAGCGGAGCGTAACGACAGAGGAAGACCAGAAGAGCGGCGCGTAACGACGGAGGAAGACCAGAAGAGCGGCGCGTAACGACGGAGGAAGACTAGAGGAGCGGCGCATAACGATGGGGGAAGACCAGAGAAGCGGAGCGTAACGACAGAGGAAGACTAGAAGAGCGGCGCGTAACGACGGAGGAAGACCAGAAGAGCGGCGCGTAACGACGGAGGAAGACCAGAAGAGCGGCGCGTAACGACGGAGGAAGACCAAAAGAGTGGCGCGTAACGACGGAGGAAGACTAGAGGAGCGGCGCATAACGATGGGGGAATACCAGAGAAGCGGAGCGTAACGACAGAGGAAGACCAGAAGAGCGGCGCGTAACGACGGAGGAAGACCAGAAGAGCGGCGCGTAACGACGGAGGAAGACCATAAGAGCGGCGCGTAACGACGGAGGAAGACTAGAGGAGCGGCGCATAACGATGGGGGAAGACCAGAGAAGCGGAGCGTAACGACAGAGGAAGACCAGAAGAGCGGAGCGTAACGACGGAGGAAGACCAGAAGAGCGGCGCGTAACGACGGAGGAAGACCAGAAGAGCGGCGCGTAACGACGGAGGAAGACTAGAGGAGCGGCGCATAACGATGGGGGAAGACCAGAGAAGCGGAGCGTAACGACGGAGGAAGACCAGAGGAGCGGAGCGTAACAACGGAGGAAGACCAGAGGAGCGGCGCGTAACGACAGGGGAAGACCAGAGGAGCGGCGCGTAACAGGGGAAAACCAAAGGAGCGACACATAACGACAGGGGTAGACCAGAGGAGCGGCACGTAACAATGGGGGAAGACAAGGAGCGTCGTGTAACGATGGGGGAATATGAGAGGAGCACGGCATAACAACGGGGAAAGACGAGGAGCAGCACATAACGAAGTGGGAAGACGAAAGGAGTGCTGTGTAACAACAGAGGAAGACGGGAAGACGAGAGGAGCAATGCATAACGACGGGAGAAAACCAGAAGAGCAGTGCTTAATGACGAGGGAAGACCAGAGGAGCGGCGCGCAACGACGGAGGAAGACGAAAGGAGCGGCGCGTAGCAACGGGGAAGACGAGAAGTCAAGAGGAGCAGTGCATAACAATGGGAGAAAAACCAGAAAAGCGGGGCGTAACAACGGGGGAAACCGAGAAGCACTGTGTAATGATGGGGGCAGACGACAGGAGCGCCAAGTAATGACGGGGGGGGGGGGGAAGAAGAGAGAGGAGTGCCGCATAATAACGGGGGAGGGGATATCAGGGGCAACAGTTGGAGCAGCCGTATAGAAAGGTTATTTAATGTCCAGTCGCTAAAGAGGAGGATTACCCACCATCATGAAGTATTCCACCAGAACGAGCAGCTCCTGCACCGATGTTTCCAGAGGATTAAGCAAGGAGCGCACACTCCGCCACTCCGCACCCCGGGGCTGGAAACAACCAGGTCTTGCACTACACCAAGAGTGCGAGCATGAGCCCCAAATCACCACTGGCCCCAAAATCAGCAATGGCTCCGTTTGTGAGCGGCGGTCGTATAGCAGACACACGGCAGTATGGGAAACCTAGTTCAGGGCAGCACCGGACTGACAGTGCAGGTGTAACGGAGCAGACGAGGATGGGATGACGATATCGCAGCACCTCAGTACCCCCCACACCAACCTTCTCCCGGAATAGTAGAGGGGGCGCTGCCTCTCACACATGTTATTACCAGTGTTAATGGAGGGAGTACCCTGGGGATACATTTGGCCTCTTCTTTTCGGCTCGTGAGATAAAACTCTGACCACAAAATACAAAATAGATGAGAAGCAAAACAACAACGGAAAAACAAGAGAATATCAGCGACATTATGTGAAAACTGCAAATCAATAAATGGCAAGAAAGCTGCTGCCCCCCAAGCGAGAAAGCACCCAACACCCGACTTTCTAAGCGAGAAAGCGCCTGGAGCGTCCCCAACAGAGAAAGCACCCGGAGCGTCCCCGACAGAGAAAGCACCCGGAGCGTCCCCGAGTTACAAAGCACCCAGAGCGTCCCCGAGTTACAAAGCACCCGGAGCGTCCCCGAGTTACAAAGCACCCGGAGCGTCCCCGAGTTACAAAGCACACGGTGCGTCCACGAGTTACAAAGCACACGGTGCATCCCCTAGTTACAAAGCACCAGGAGCGTCCTCGAGAGAAAGCACCCGGACTATCCCCGAGAGAGAAAGCACCCGGAGCGACCCCGACAGAGAAAGCACCCGGAGCGTCCCCGAGTTACAAAGCACCCGGAGCGTCCCCGAGTTACAAAGCACCCGGAGCGTCCCCAAGTTACAAAGAATCTGGAGCGTCCCCGAGTTACAAAACACCCGGAGCGTCCCCGAGTAACAAAGCACACGGTGCATCCCCGAGTTACAAAGCACCTGGAGCGTCCTCGAGAGAGAAAGCACCCGGACCATCCCCGAGAGAGAAAGCATCCGAACCATCCAAGAAAAAGAAAGTACCCGAACCGTCCCCAAGAAAGCACCCAGAGCATCCCGAGTTACAAAGGCACCCGGAGTGTCCTCGAGAAAGAAAGCACCCGGACCATCCCAGAGAGAGAAAGCACTCGGACTGTAAAAGAAAAATAAAGTACCCGGAGAATCCCCGAGAAAGCACCCGGAGCGTCCAAGAAAAAGAAAGTACCCAGACCGTCCCCGAGTTTCAAGGCATCCGGAGAGTCCTCGAGAAAGAAAGCACCCGGACCATCCCCGAGAGAGAAAGCACTCGGACTGTCCAAGAAAAATAAAGCACCCGGAGCATCCCCGAGATAGAAAGCACCCGGAGCGTCCTCAAGAGAGAAAGCACCCGGACAGTCGTCGACAAAGCACCCGGACCATCCAAGTAAAAGAAAGCACCGGGACCATCCCCGAGAAAGCACCCAGAGCGTCCCAGAGTTAGAAATCACACGGAGCGTCCCCGAGTTAGAAATCACACGGAGCGTCCCGAGTTAGAAAGCACACGGAGCGTCCCCGAGTTAGAAAGCACACGGAGCGTCCCCGAGTTAGAAAGCACACGGAGCGTCCCCGAGTTAGAAAGCACACGGAGCGTCCCCGAGTTAGAAAGCACACGGAGCGTCCCCGAGTTAGAAAGCACACGGAGCGTCCCCGAGTTAGAAAGCACACGGAGCGTCCCCGAGTTAGAAAGCACCGGAGCGTCCCGAGTTAGAAAGCACACGGAGGGTCCCCGAGTTAGAAAGCACAAGGAGGGTCCCCGAGTTAGAAAGCACACTGAGCGTCCTCGAGTTAGAAAGCACACGGTGCGTCCCCGAGTTAGAAAGCACACGGAGCGTCCCCGAGCTACAAAGCACCAGGAGCGTCCTCGAGAGAGAAAGCACCCGGACCATCCCCGAGAGAGAAAGCATCCGAACCATCCAAGAAAAAGAAAGTACCCGAACCGTCCCCAAGAAAGCACCCAGAGCATCCCCGAGTTACAAAGGCACCCGGAGTGTCCTCGAGAAAGAAAGCACCCGGACCATCCCGGAGAGAGAAAGCACTCGGACTGTAAAAGAAAAATAAAGTACCCGGAGAATCCCGAGAAAGCACCCGGAGCGTCCAAGAAAAAGAAAGTACCCAGACCGTCCCGAGAAAGCACCCGGAGCATCCCCGAGTTTCAAGGCATCCGGAGAGTCCTCGAGAAAGAAAGCACCCGGACCATCCCCGAGAGAGAAAGCACTCGGACTGTCCAAGAAAAATAAAGCACCCGGAGCATCCCGAGATAGAAAGCACCCGGAGCGTCCTCAAGAGAGAAAGCACCCGGACAGTCGTCGACAAAGCACCCGGACCATCCAAGTAAAAGAAAGCACCGGGACCATCCCCGAGAAAGCACCCAGAGCGTCCCAGAGTTAGAAATCACACGGAGCGTCCCCGAGTTAGAAATCACACGGAGCGTCCCCGAGTTAGAAAGCACACGGAGCGTCCCCGAGTTAGAAAGCACACGGAGCGTCCCCGAGTTAGAAAGCACACGGAGCGTCCCCGAGTTAGAAAGCACACGGAGCGTCCCCGAGTTAGAAAGCACACGGAGCGTCCCGAGTTAGAAAGCACACGGAGCGTCCCCGAGTTAGAAAGCACACGGAGCGTCCCCGAGTTAGAAAGCACACGGAGCGTCCCCGAGTTAGAAAGCACACGGAGCGTCCCCGAGTTAGAAAGCACACGGAGCGTCCCGAGTTAGAAAGCACACGGAGCGTCCCCGAGTTAGAAAGCACACGGAGGGTCCCCGAGTTAGAAAGCACAAGGAGGGTCCCCGAGTTAGAAAGCACACGGAGCGTCCTCGAGTTAGAAAGCACACGGTGCGTCCCCGAGTTAGAAAGCACACGGAGCGTCCTCGAGTTAGAAAGCACACGGAGCGTCCCCGAGTTAGAAAGCTCACGGAGCGTCCCCGAGTTAGAAAGCACACGGAGCGTCCCCGAGTTCGAAAGCACACGGAGAGTCCCCGAGTTAGAAAGCACACGGAGCGTCCCGAGTTAGAAAGCACACGGAGCGTCCCCGAGTTAGAAAGCACACGGAGCGTCCCCGAGTTAGAAAGCACACGGAGCGTCCCCGAGTTAGAAAGCACACGGAGCGTCCCCGAGTTAGAAAGCACACGGAGCGTCCCCGAGTTAGAAAGCACACGGAGCGTCCCCGAGTTAGAAAGCACACGGAGCGTCCCCGAGTTAGAAAGCACACGGACCGCCCACGAGAGAGAAAGCACCCGGACAGTCCTCAAGAGAGAAAGCAACCGGACCCGCCCCAAGAGAGAAAGCACCCAGACCGTCCCCAAGAGAGAAAGCACCCGGTCCGTCCCCGAAAGAGAAAGCACCCGGATCATCCCCGAGAGAGAAAGCACGCGGATCGTCCCCGAGAGAGAAAGCACCCGGACTTTCCCCGAGAGAGAAAGCACACGGACCAGCCACTAGAGAGAAAGCACCCGGACCAGCCACTATAGAGAAAGCACCCGGACCAATCCCGAGAGAGAAAGCACCCCGACCATCTCCGAGAGAGAAAGCACCCAAAACATCCCCAAGAGTGAAAGCACCCAGACCATGCCTGAGAGAGAAAGCACCCAGACCATCCCCAAGAGAGAAAGCGCACAGACCAGCCACTAGAGAGAAAGCACACGGACCATCCCCAAGAGAGAAAGCGCACGGACCAGCCACTAGAGAGAAAGCAACCGGACCGCCCACGGGAGAGAAAGCACCCGGACAGTCCCCAAGAGAGAAAACAACCGGACCCTCCCCAAGAGAGAAAGCACCCAGACCGTCCCCAAGAGAGAAAGCACCCGGTCCGTCCCCGAAAGAGAAAGCACCCGGATCATCCCCGAGAGAGTAAGCACGCGGATCATCCCCGAGAGAGTAAGCACGCGGATCGTCCCCGAGAGAGAAAGCACCCGGACTGTCCCCGAGAGAGAAATAAACCCGGACCAGCCACTAAAGAGAAAGCACCCGGACCAACCCCGAGAGAGAAAGCACCCCGACCATGTCTGAGAGAGAAAGCATCCAAAACATCCCCGAGAGTGAAAGCACCCAGACCATCCCCAAGAGAGAAAGCGCACGGACCAGCCACTAGAGAGAAAGCACTCGGACCAGCCACTAGAAAGCACCCGGACCAACCCCAAGCGAGACAGAAAGCACCAGGACCATCCCCGAGAGAGAAAGCACCTGGACCATCCCCGAGAGAGAAAGCACCTGGACCATCCCCGAGAGAGAAAGCACCCGGACCATCCCCGAGAGAGAAAGCACCCGGACCATCCCCGAGAGAGAAAGCACCAGGACCATCCCCGAGAGAGAAAGCACCCGGACCATCCCCGAGAGAGAAAGCACCTGGACCATCCCCGAGAGAGAAAGCACCTGGACCATCCCCGAGAGAGAAAGCACCTGGACCATCCCCGAGAAAGCACCCAGACCGTCCCAGAGAGAGAAAGCACCGAGACGGTCCCCGAGAAAACACTCCTCCTCCCCTATTAAGGAAAGAGCACTCAGACCCTCTAATTTGGGCAGGGAAAGCTCCCAAACTGACTCCCAAGAGCAAAAGTTCACTGAACAACTCCCACTTCCTAAGCAAAGAAAGCTACCGAACTCCTCCTTGCAGCAAAAAGTTTTGGGATCCCAATGAGAAAAATCCCAAAACACAAGAGTAGAAAGAAGTCCTCTGAGGCGGAGAACAAGTAAAGACCCCCGAGCACGGACACTGCCACGTCTTAGGACGACGACCATTCTCATCACATGTAGCTGCCTCTTCATCATCTGATATTTCAAATTCCCTAGATTTCTTAGGAAACTCACAAAACTTAAAAAAAAAAAAAAAAAAAAAGAAAACGCGAATTTATAAGAGAAAAAGAAAATAATTAGTCAAGAATTGAGTGGAGATGAGCGGCCGCAGCTCCACTGTACAGAAGACCCCAGAGCGAGCGCCGACAGCGAGCGACACAAAATGCAGGCAGCAGATGTACATTATTTGGGATAATTACCATCCTGAGCAGCAGACGATGCCTGAGTCTGCAGAAAAGTCTGAGAATTGTCTCCACGCCAAGAAGTCACATCCGAGAAGATCTGCCGAATGTGCGGATAATGATCTGTCCTACAGGTGGACTGTATTATCCTCCAGAGCTGCGATCACTAGTCTGCTGGTGCAGTCACTGTGTACATACATTACATTACTGATCCTGAGTTATATCCTGTATTATACACCAGAGCTGCACTCACTATTCTGCTGGTGCAGTCACTGTGTACATACATTACATTACTGATCCTGAGTTACATCCTGTATTATACTCCAGAGCTGCACTCACTATTCTGCTGGTGCAGTCACTGTGTACATACATTACATTACTGATCCTGAGTTACATCCTGTATTATACCCTAGAGCCACACTCACTATTCTGCTGGTGCAGTCACTGTGTACATACATTACATTACTGATCCTGAGTTATATCCTGTATTATACACCAGAGCTGCACTCACTATTCTGCTGGTGCAGTCACTGTGTACATACATTACATTACTGATCCTGAGTTATATCCTGTATTATACTCCTGAGCTGCACTCACTATTCTGCTGGTGTAGTCACTGTGTACATACATTACTGATCCTGAGTTACATCCTGTATTATACTCCAGAGCTGCACTCACTATTCTGCTGGTGCAGTCACTGTGTACATACATTACATTACTGATCCTGAGTTACATCCTGTATTATACCCCAGAGCTGCGCTCACTATTCTGCTGGTGCAGTCACTGTGTACATACATTACATTACTGATCCTGAGTTACATCCTGTATTATACCCCAGAGCTGCGCTCACTATTCTGCTGGTGCAGTCACTGTGTACAAACATTACATTACTGATCCTGAGTTACATCCTGTATTATACTCCTGAGCTGCACTCACTATTCTGCTGATGCAGTCACTGTGTACATACATTACATTACTGATTCTGAGTTACATCCTGTATTATACTCCAGAGCTACTCTCACTATTCTGCTGGTGCAGTCACTGTGTACATACATTACTGATCCTGAGTTACATCCTGTATTATACTCCAGAGCTGCACTCACTATTCTGCTGGTGCAGTCACTGTGTACATACATTACATTACTGATCCTGAGTTACATCCTGTATTATACCCCAGAGCTGCGCTCACTATTCTGCTGGTGCAGTCACTGTGTACATACAGTCATGGACAAAAGTTTTGAGAATGACACAAATATTAATTTTTTACAAAGTCTACTGCTTCACTTTTTCTAATGGCAATTTGCATATACTCCAGAATGTTATAAAGAGTGATCAGCTTAACAGCAATTACTTGCAAAGTCAATATTTGGCTAGAAAATGAACTTTATCCCCCAAAACACGTTTCAACATCATTGCAGCCCTGCCTTAAAAGGACCAGCTAACCTCTTTTCAGTGATTGCTCCATTAACACAGGTGTGGGTGTTGATGAGGACATGGCTGGAGATCAATCTGTCATGATTAAGTAAGAATGACACCACTGGACACTTTAAAAGGAGGCTGGTGCTTGGCATCATTGTTTCTCTTCTATTAACCATGGTTATCTCTAAAGAAACACGTGCAGTCATCATTGCAATGCACAAAAATGGCCTAACAGGGAAGAGTATCGCAGCTAGAAAGATTGCACCTCAGTCAACAATCTATCGCATCATCAAGAACTTCAAGGAGAGAGGTTCCATTTGTTGCCAAAAAGGCTCCAGGGCGCCCAAGAAAGACCAGCAAGCGCCAGGACCGTCTCTTAAAAGTGTTTCAGCTGCGGGATCGGACTACCAGCAGTGCAGAGCTTGCTCAGGAATGGCAGCAGGCAGGCGCACTGTGAGGCGGAGACTCTTGGAGCAAGGCCTGGGCTCAAGGAGGGCAGCAAAGAAGCCACTTCTCTCCAGAAAAAACATCATGGACAGACTGATATTCTGCAAAAGGTACAGGCAGCGGACTGCTGAGGACTGGGGTAAAGTTATTTTCTCTGATGAATCCCCTTTTCGATTGTTTGGGAAATCAGGAAAACGCCTCATTCGGAGAAGACAAGGTGAGCGCTACCACCAGTCTTGTCTCATGCCAACTGTTAAGCATCCTGAAACCATTCATGTGTGGGGTTGCTTCTCAGCCAAGGGAATCGGCTCTCGCACAGTCTTGCCTAAAAACACAGCCATGAATAAAGAATGGTACCAGAATGTCCTCCAAGAGCAACTTCTCCCAACCCTCCAAGAGCAGTTTGGCGATCAACAATGCCTTTTCCAGCATGATGGAGCACCTTGCCATAAAGCAAAGGTGATAACTAAATGGCTCAGGGAACAAAACATAGAGATTTTGTGTCCATGGCCTGGAAACTCCCCAGATCTTAATCCCATTGAGAACTTGTGGTCAATCATCAAGAGACAGGTGGACAAACAAAAACCTAAAAATTCTGACAAAATGAAAGCATTGATTGTGCAAGAATGGACTGCTATCAGTCAGGATTTGGTCCAGAAGTTGATTGAGAGCATGCCAGGGAGAATTGCAGAGGTCCTGAAGAAGAAGGGTCAACACTGCAAATATTGACTTGCTGCATTAACTCATTCTAACTGTCAATATAAGCTTTTGTTACTCATATGTTTGCAATTATTATATTTCTGTCTGTGATAAAAACATCTGTCAAACACACACATAAAAACCAGAGGGCAGCAGATCATGTGAAAATATAATATTTGTGTCATTCTCAAAACTTTTGGCCATGACTGTACATTACATTACTGATCCTGAGTTACATCCTGTATTATACCCCAGAGCTGCACTCACTATTCTGCTGGTTCAGTCACTGTGTACATACATTACATTACTGATCCTGAGTTACCTCCTGTATTATACCCCAGAGCTGCACTCACTATTCTGCTGGTGCAGTCACTGTGTACATACATTACATTACTGATCCTGAGTTTCCTCCTGTATTATACTCCAGAGCTGCACTCACTATTCTGCTGGTGCAGTCACTGTGTACATACATTACATTACTGATCCTGAGTTACCTCCTGTATTATACCCCAGAGCTGCACTCACTATTCTGCTGGTGCAGTCACTGTGTACATACACTACTGATCCTGAGTTACATCCTGCATTATACCCCAGAGCTGCGCTCACTATTCTGCTAGTGAGTCACTATGTACATACATTACATTACTGATCCTGAGTTACATCCTGTATTATCCTCCAGAGCTGCGATCACTAGTCTGCTGGTGCAGTCACTGTGTACATACATTACATTACTGATCCTGAGTTATATCCTGTATTATACTCCAGAGCTGCACTCACTATTCTGCTGGTGCAGCCACTGTGTACATACATTACATTACTGATCTAGAGCTGCACTCACTATTCTGCTGGTGCAGTCACTGTGTACATAGATTACATTACTGATCCTGAGTTACATCCTGTATTATACTCCTGAGCTGCACTCACTATTCTGCTGGTGCAGTCACTGTGTACATACATTACTGATCCTGAGTTACATCCTGTATTATCCTCCAGAGCTGCGATCACTAGTCTGCTGGTGCAGTCACTGTGTACATACATTACATTACTGATCCTGAGTTACATCCTGTATTATACTCCAGAGCTGCACTCACTATTCTGCTGGTGCAGTCACTGTGTACATACATTACATTACTGATCTAGAGCTGCGCTCACTATTCTGCTGGTGCAGTCACTGTGTACAAACATTACATTACTGATCCTGAGTTACATCCTGTATTATACTCCTGAGCTGCACTCACTATTCTGCTGGTGCAGTCACTGTGTACATACATTACTGATCCTGAGTTACATCCTGTATTATACTCCAGAGCTGCACTCACTATTCTGCTGGTGCAGTCACTGTGTACATACATTACATTACTGATCCAGAGCTGCACTCACTAGTCTGCTGGTGCAGTCACTGTGTACATTACATTACTGATCCTGAGTTACATCCTGTATTATACCCCAGAGCTGCACTCACTATTCTGCTGGTGCAGTCACTGTGTACATACATTACATTACTGATCCAGAGATGCACTCACTATTCTGCTGGTGCAGTCACTGTGTACATACATTACTGATCCTGAGTTATATCCTGTATTATACTCCAGAGCTGCACTCACTATTCTGCTGGTGCAGTCACTGTGTGCATACATTACATTACTGATCCTGAGTTACATCCTGTATTATCATCCAGAGCTGCACTCACTATTCTGCTGGTGCAGTCACTGTGTACATACAATACATTACTGATCCTGAGTTACCTCCTGTATTATACTCCAGAGCTGCACTCACTATTCTGCTGGTGCAGTCACTGTGTACATACATTACATTACTGATCCTGAGTTACATCCTGTATTATACCCAGAGCTGCACTCACTATTCTGCTGGTGCAGTCACTGTGTACATACATTACTGATCCTGAGTTACATCCTGTATTATACCCCAGAGCAGCACTCACTATTCTGCTGGTGCAGTCACTGTGTACATACATTACATTACTGATCCTGAGTTATATCCTGCATTATACCCCAGAGCTGCACTCACTATTCTGCTGGTGCAGTCACTGTGTACATACATTACATTACTGATCCTGAGTTACATCCTGTGTTATACTCCAGAGCTGCACTCACTATTCTGCTGGTGCAGTCACTGTGTACATACATTACATTACTGATCCTGAGTTACATCCAATATTATACCCCAGAGCTGCACTCACTATTCTGCTGGTGCAGTCACTGTGTACATACATTACATTACTGATCCTGAGTTACATCCTGTATTATACTCCAGAGCTGCACTCACTATTCTGCTGGTGCAGTCACTGTGTACATACATTACATTACTGATCCTGAGTTACATCCTGTATTATACTCCAGAGCTGCACTCACTATTCTGCTGGTGCAGTCACTGTGTACATACATTACATTACTGATCCTGAGTTACATCCTGTATTATACTCCAGAGCTGCACTCACTATTCTGCTGGTGCAGTCACTGTGTACATACATTACTGATCCTGAGTTACATCCTGTATTATACCCCAGAGCTGCACTCACTATTCTGCTGGTGCAGTCACTGTGTACATACATTACATTACTGATCCTGAGTTACATCCTGTATTATCATCCAGAGCTGCACTCACTATTCTGCTGGTGCAGTCACTGTGTACATACAATACATTACTGATCCTGAGTTACCTCCTGTATTATACTCCAGAGATGCACTCACTATTCTGCTGGTGCAGTCACTGTGTACATACATTACATTACTAATCCTGAGTTACATCCTGTATTATACTCCAGAGCTGCACTCACTATTCTGCTGGTGCAGTCACTGTGTACATACATTACATTACTGATCCTGAGTTACATCCTGTATTATACTCCAGAGCTGCACTCACTATTCTGCTGGTGCAGTCACTGTGTACATACATTACATTACTGATTCTGAGTTACATCCTGTATTATACTCCAGAGCTGCACTCACTATTCTGCTGGTGCAGTCACTGTGTACATACATTACATTACTGATCCTGAGTTATATCCTGTATTATACTCCAGAGCTGCACTCACTATTCTGCTGGTGCAGTCACTGTGTACATACATTACATTACTGATCCTGAGTTACCTACTGTATTATACCCAGAGCTGCACTCACTATTCTGCTGGTGCAGTCACTGTGTACATACATTACATTACTGATCCTGAGTTACATCCTGTATTATACTCCAGAGCTGCGCTCACTATTCTGCTGGTTCAGTCACTGTGTACATACATTACATTACTGATCCTGAGTTATATCCTGTATTATACTCCAGAGCTGCACTCACTATTCTGCTGGTGCAGTCACTGTGTACATACATTACTGATCCTGAGTTACCTCCTGTATTATACCCCAGAGCTGCACTCACTATTCTGCTGGTGCAGTCACTGTGTACATACATTACATTACTAATCCTGAGTTACATCCTGTATTATACCCCAGAGCTGCACTCACTATTCTGCTGGTGCAGTCACTGTGTACATACATTACATTACTGATCCGGAGTTACATCCTGTATTATACTCCAGAGCTGCACTCACTATTCTGCTGGTGCAGTCACTGTGTACATACATTACATTACTGATCCTGAGTTACATCCTGTATTATACTCCAGAGCTGCACTCACTATTCTGCTGGTGCAGTCACTGTGTACATACATTACATTACTGATCCTGAGTTACATCCTGTATTATACTCCAGAGCTGCACTCACTATTCTGCTGGTGCAGTCACTGTGTACATACATTACATTACTGATCCTGAGTTACATCCTGTATTATACTCCAGAACTGCGCTCACTATTCTGCTGGTGCAGTCACTGTTTACATACATTACTGATCCTGAGTTACATCCTGTATTATACCCCAGAGCTGCACTCACTATTCTGCTGGTGCAGTCACTGTGTACATACATTACATTACTGATCCTGAGTTACATCCTGTATTATACTCCAGAGCTGCGCTCACTATTCTGCTGGTGCAGTCACTGTGTACATACATTACTGATCCGGAGTTACCTCCTGTATTATACCCCAGAGCTGCACTCACTATTCTGCCGGTGCAGTCACTGTGTACATACATTACTGATCCTGAGTTACATCCTGTATTATACTCCAGAGCTGCACTCACTATTCTGCTGGTGCAGTCACTGTGTACATACATTACATTACTGATCCTGAGTTACATCCTGTATTATACCCCAGAGCTGCACTCACTATTCTGCTGGTGCAGTCACTGTGTACATACATTACATTACTGATTCTGGGGGACACCTGTATTATACTCCAGAGCTGCACTCACTATTCTGCTGGTGCAGTCACTGTGTACATACAATACATTACTGATCCTGAGTTACCTCCTGTATTATTCTCCAGAGCTGCACTCACTAATCTGCAGGTGGAGTTCCCTGGCACATGCTGCGGTACCGCAATGCAGAGAGTGAAGCTCTGGGGACAATGTCATATAGCATGACATTACGGCAGTCTGACAGCCATCAATTGGATAGAGCAGATGAGTGAATGCAGCTCTGGGACAAATGGAGTTTAATAGAGCACATTCTGCAGAGCTGAGAGTGTGTTGCGCAGCGTGCGCCCACCTTGTGTGCTGGGTTTATAGGGGATGTACCTCCATCCGAGCAGGACCGGACACTAGCTCTCACCATGAGGCGCGGGTCCGGGCATCACGAACGACGCTCATGTCTTTAAAACCCGTGCCGCCTGTGCACTTAATGTTGTGTAATGATCCCTCAGAGCAGCGCTCGCTGCACAGCATAATCGCCTTTTGGACCTTTTTCCAATCTCTGAAGAGGCCGAAGTGAAGGTTTCATCTATTTACAGAAAGGAAAAAGCTTTTTTTCCTCCTCAGATTCTCAGACGCCGGAAAACGATCCACGAGAAATGAAATTAGTCTTAATGGTAAAAGCCGCGAGCGGCGTCCGACTGGAGGAGACGCTGTCGACGTCAGGAATGGACCTGACCGCAAACCAGCAAAGCCCAAGAGGACGGAGACGGAGAGTGAGCGAGCGGAGGAAGGTGGTGGTCCCAGCGCCGGACCCCTAGCACAGTGACGGCTGCCTGTGCACTGCTGTATGTATACAACGTACAGGTGGTACGGCTCTTATTACGAAGCGGCCGCCTGTACACTGCTGGGTGTATATAACGTATGGGTGATGCAACTCTTATTACAGAGCAGCCGCCTGTACACTGCTGGGTGTATATAACGTACGGGTGGTGCAACTCTTATTACAGAGCAGCCGCCTGTACACTGCTGGGTGTATGCAACGTACGGGTGGTGCAGCTCTTATTACGGAGCAGCAGCCTGTACACTGCTGGGTGTATATAACGTACGGGTGGTGCAACTCTTATTACAGAGCAGCCGCCTGTACACTGCTGGGTGTATACAACGTACGGGTGGTGCAACTCTTATTACGGAGCAGCAGCCTGTACACTGCTGGGTGTACGCAACGTACAGGTGGTGCGGCTCTTATTACGGAGCAGTCGCATGTACACTGCTGGGTGTTTACAACGTACGGGTGGTGCAACTCTTATTACGGAGCAGCAGTCTGTACACTGCTGGGTATATACAACGTACGGGTGATGCAACTCTTATTACAGAGCAGCAGCATGTACACTCCTGGGTGTACGCAACGTACGGGTGGTGCAACTCTTATTACGGAGCAGCAGCCTGTACACTGCTGGGTGTATGCAACGTACGGGTGGTGCAACTCTTATTACGGAGCAGCAGCCTGTACACTCCTGGGTGTACGCAACGTACGGGTGGTGCAACTCTTATTACGGAGCAGCAGCCTGTACACTGCTGGGTGTATGCAACGTATGGGTGGTGCAACTCTTATTACAGAGCAGCAGCCTGTACACTGCTGGGTGTACGCAACGTACGGGTGGTGCGGCTCTTATTAAGGAGCAGTCGCCTGTACACTGCTGGGTGTATACAACGTACGGGTGGTGCAGCTCTTATTACAGAGCGATCGCCTGTACACTGCTGGGTGTATACAACGTACGGGTGGTGTGGCTCTTATTACGGAGCAGTCGGCTGTACACTGCTGGGTGTATACAATGTACGGGTGGTGCGGCTCTTATTACGGAGCAGCTGCCTCTACACTGCTGGGTGTATACAACGTACGGGTGGTGCGTCTCTTATAACAGAGTGGTCGCCTGTACACTGCTGGGTGTATAGAACGTACGGGCAGCGAGGCTGTTATTACGGAGCGGCCACCTGTACACTGCTAAGTGTACACAACGTATGGGTGGTGTGGCTCTTATAACAGAGCCGTCGCCTGTACACTGCTGGGTGTATACAACGTGCAGGTGGCGAGGCTGTTATTACGGAGCAGCCGTCTGTACACTGCTGGGTGTATACAACGTACGGGTGGTGTGGCTCTTATTACGGAGCAGCCGCCTGTACACTGCTGGGTGTATACAACGTACGGGTGGTGCGGCTCTTCTAGCAGGGCGGTCGCCTGTACACTGCTGGGTGTACAACGTACGGGTGGTGCGGCTCTTATAACAGAGCAGTCGCCTGTACACTGCTGGGTGTATACAACATACGGGTGGTGCGGCTCTTATTACAGAGTGGCCGCCTGTACACAGCTGGGTGTATATAATGTACGGGTGGTGCGGCTCTTATAACAGAGCAGTCGCCTGTACACTGCTGGGTATATACAACGTACGGGTGGTGAGGCTCTTATTACAGAGTGGCCGCCTGTACACTGCTGGGTGTATACAACGTACGGGTGGTGCGGCTCTTATAACAGGGTGGCCGCCTGTACACTGCTGGGTGTATACAATGTACGGGTGGTGCGGCTCTTATTACAGAGTGGCAGCCTGTACACTGCTGGGTGTATACAACGTACGGGTGGTGCGGCTCTTATTACGGAGCAGCCGCCTGTGCACTACTGGATGTGTACAACGTACGGGTGGTGAGGCTCTTATTACGGAGCAGCCGCCTGTGCACTGCTGGGTGTATACAATGTACGGGTGGTGCGGCTCTTATTACAGAGTGGCAGCCTGTACACTGCTGGGTGTATACAACGTATGGGTGGTGCAGCTCTTATTACGGAGCAGCCGCCTGTGCACTGCTGGGTGTACACAATGTACGGGTGGTGCGGCTCTTATTACGGAGCAGCCGCCTGTACACTGCTGGGTGTATACAACGTACGGGTGGTGTGGCTATTATTACGGAGCAGCCGCCTGTACACTGCTGGGTGTACAACGTACGGGTGGTGTGGCTGTTATTACGGAGCAGTCAGCTGTACACTGCTGGGTGTATACAACGTACGGGTGGTGTGGCTATTATTACGGAGCAGTCGGCTGTACACTGCTGGGTGTATACAACGTACGGGTGGTGTGGCTATTATTACGGAGCAGTCGGCTGTACACTGCTGGGTGTATACAACGTACGGGTGGTGTGGCTATTATTACGGAGCAGTCGGCTGTACACTGCTGGGTGTATACAACGTACGGGTGGTGTGGCTATTATTACGGAGCAGTCGGCTGTACACTGCTGGGTGTACAATGTACGGGTGGTGTGGCTATTATTACGGAGCAGTCGGCTGTACACTGCTGGGTGTATACAACGTACGGGTGGTGTGGCTATTATTACGGAGCAGCCGCCTGTACACTGCTGAATGTATACAACTTATGGGTGGTAAAGCTCTTATTACGGAGCAGCTGCCTGTACACTGCTGAATGTATACAACTTATGGGTGGTACAGCTCTTATTACGGAGCAGCTGCCTGTACACTGCTGGGTGTACAACGTATGGGTGGTGCGGCTCTTATTACGGAGCAGTCGTATGTACACTCCTGGGTGTACACAATGTACGAGTGGTGCGGCTCTTATTACAGAGCGCCAGTGGTCAGCGCTGGGCAAGCTCCGTACTAACACACAAGACGTGACCACACCAGGAAGTAAATGTGTCCCAGGTGAGGAGTTCCGCACTGGATGCACCGCTGGCTGGAGGGGCAATACAAGCGAGGGCCAGGGTTGGAGGGGTCACCACAGACGAGGGTCGGGGTTGGAGGGGTCACCACAGCCGGGGGGGGGTGGGGAGGGCCAGGGTCGGAGGAGTCACCACAGGCGGGGGCCAGGGTCGGAGGGGTCACCACAGGCGGGGGCCAGGGTCGGAGGGGTCACCACAGGCGGGGGCCAGGGTTAAGGGGTCACAACAGACGGGGCCAGTGTTGAAGGGGTCACCACAGACGAGGGCCGGGGTTGGAGGGGTCACCACAGCCGGGGTCCAGGGTTGGAGGGGTCATCACAGGCTTGGACCAGGGTTGGAGGGGTCACCAGAGGCGGGAGCCAGGATTGGAGGGGTCACCACAGGCGAGGGCCAGGGTTGGTCACCACAGGCGTGGGCCAGTGTTGGAGAGGTCACCACAGACGAGGGCCGGGGTTGGAGGGGTCACCACAGATGAGTGCCGGGGTTGGAGGGGTAACCACAGCCGGGGGGGCCAGGGTTGGAGGGGTCAACAGGCGTGGACCAGGGTCGGAGGAGTCACCACAGGCGGGGGCCAGGGTTAAGGGGTCACAACAGACGGGGCCAGTGTTGAAGGGGTCACCACAGACGAGGGCCGGGGTTGGAGGGGTCACCACAGCCGGGGTCCAGAGTTGGAGGGGTCATCACAGGCTTGGACCAGGGTTGGAGGGGTCACCAGAGGCGGGAGCCAGGATTGGAGGGGTCACCACAGGCGAGGGCCAGGGTTGGTCACCACAGGCGGGGGTCAGGGTTAGAGGGGTCACTACAGGCGGGGGCCAGGGTTGGTCACCACAGGCGGGGGCCAGGGTTGAGGGGTCACCGCAGGCGGGGGCTGGAGTAACAGCACCAAACATCTTAATGTCTGACAATCCAGTTCAGGAGAGCCAGATAATCTGCACCCTCTGAAGGTCAGGTCCCCAGTTCGGACCCCTGCTCAGGGTGAGAAAGGCATGACCCGGGGGGAGGGGTGGTGGATAACGTTACATCGGGTTGGACCTGCCGGACTTCTGGACCAAATGTGTCACGTTAGAGCACACATTCTATGTGGGCTGTTGTGTGGTTGTACGAAGACCACCCGTTATATCAGTAATGGCGGGAGGCGTCCACACAAAATCCTCGTACGGAGGAGAACCCGAGGTCTGGTAATGATTAATACCCGGTCATGGCGGCGGCAGGAAATAATGGGGGCATCCAGTCACAAGGAGGTGCTGTCCTACCCCATCCGTCCAAGCGTCGTTTCACCCAAGAGCTGTGGAGAAGGTATTGCTGTCGGAGCTCCGAAAAAGAACAAGACCCGAGATTTGCTGCTCAAGGGTCATCGCCAATATCACCGCATCAAGGGCTCCACCCAAGACTTGGAGACTCAACAGAGACCATCGTGGACCCCCGAGGAGCTGCTGGGTAAAGAAACTAAGAGCAAAAAGAAGAGACCACTCTTGGGCCCCCGTACATATGAGGTCGACCGATACTGAAAAGTTGGTGGTTTGGGGCGACTTCTAGTCAACACTTCAATGTTCTAGACTCGTTTTCTATGAAGACGATCAGGGACGCAGTGGCGGTGCAGGGGGGGCCATGAGTCTGGGCGCGGGGGCTCATGAACCTGGGCACGGGAGGTTGTGAGCCTGAACGCGAGAGGACATGAGCCCCGGCACGGGAGGTCGTGAGCCTGGGCGGCCATGAGCCACAAACCAAGACATGACACCCTTGATCAGGCAGAGACCCCTTTTACTTCCATGTGTGAACCAACTTATGGCAGAGTCCCCCATCCTGCACCATGTGACCCCTGTACCAGTACATGCTCCATAGCCTGCTGCAGAGAACTTAGCATCTGGCAACAAATAACAGAGCAGAAGAGACAGGTGAGAGGACGTCCCCCACATACAGGTGCTTCTCACTAAATTAGAATATCATCACAAAGTGAATGTATTTCGGTTCTTCAATACAAAAAGTGAATCTCCTATATTCGATAGAGTCATTACACACAGAGTGATCTATTTCACGTGTTTATTTCTGTTGATGATGATTATGGTTTACAGCCAATGAAAACTCAAGTCATTATCTCAGTAAATTAGAATACTTTATAACACCAGCTTGAAAAGTGATTGTAAAATCTGAAATGTTGTCCTACTGAAATGTATGATCAGTAAATGCACTCAATGCTTGGTTGGGCTCCTTTTGCATCAATTACTGCATCAATGCGGCATGATATGGAGGCGATCAGCCTGTGGCACTGCTGAGGGGTTATGGAAGCCCAGGTTGCTTTGATAGCAGCCTTCAGCTCATCTGCATTGTTGGGTCTGGTGTCTCATCTTCCTCTTGACAATTCCTCATAGATTCTCTATGGGGTTAAGGTCAGGCGAGTTTGCTGCCAATCAAGCACAGTGATACTGTTGTTTGTACACCAGGTATTGGTACTTTTGGCAGTGTGGACAGGGGCCAAGTCCTGCTGGAGAATGAAATTTCCATCTCCAAAAAGCTTGTCGGCAGAGGGAAGCATGAAGTGCTCTAAAATGTCCTGGTAGATGGCTGCGCTGACTTTGGTCTTGATAAAACACAGTGGACCTACACCAGCAGATGACATGGCTCCTCAAACCATCACTGATTGTAGAAACTTCACACCAGACCTCCAGCAGTTTGGATTGTGGCCTCCACTCTTCCTCCAGACTCTGGGACAGCAATTTCCAAATGAAATGCAAAATTTACTTTAATCTGAAAACAACACCTTGGAGCACTGAGAACAGTCCAGTTCTTTTTCTTCTTGGCCCTGGTAAGACACTTCTGGCGTTGTCTATTGGTCATGAGTGGCAGACACAAGGAGTGTGACACTTGTAGCCCATGTCCTGTATACGTCTGTGTGTGGTGGCTCTTGAAGCAATGACTCCAGCAGCAGTCCTCTCCTTGTGAATCTCCCCCAAATTTTTGAATGGTCTTTTCTCAACAATCCTTTCCAGGCTGCGGTTATCCCGGTTGCTTGTGCACCTTCTTCTACCACACTTCTTCCTTCCACTTCACTTCCCATTAATATGCTTGGATATAGCACTGTGTAAACAGTCAGCTTCTTTAGCAATGACCTTTTGTGGCTTCCCCTCCTTGTGGAGTGTGTCAGTGACTGCCTTCTGGACATCTGACAAGTCAGCAGTCTTCCCCATGATTGTGGAGCTACTGAAACAGACTAAGGGACCTTTATAAACACTTAGGAGCCTTTACAGGTGTTTATTGTTAATGATTCTAATTTACTGAGATAATGACTTCTGGGTTTTCATTGGCTGTAAGCCATAATCATCAACATTAACAAACACGTGAAATAGATCACTCTGTGTGTAATGACTCTATAGAATATACGAGATTCACTTTTTGTATTGAAGAACGGAAATAAATTCACTTTTTGGTGATATTCTCATTTAGTGAGAAGCTCCTGTAGTATTGCTGCACCAGTGTACCACCCCCAGCAGAAGCTCCAGCCCCGCAGTCGCAGGGTTGATGTTGGGGGTCCTGGATTCTCTGCGTTTCTCTGGACTCGGATTAGACAACATTAAAGGTTTAACTGATTAACAGGAATTCATTAACGAGATGTAATCAAGGAGCCGCGGACACCGCTAATCCGCGCCCCTCCCCGGCCGCCATATAATGCACCGCGGATCAAGAGGTGTAATCCAGCTCTAATCCGGGCCCATGATACTGTGCACTTACCAGCAAGTACCGCTGTATCCGAGCACATGTGATACTGTGCACTTACCAGCAAGTACCGCTGTATCCGAGCACATGTGATACTGAACACTTACCAGCAAGTACCGCTGTATCCGAGCACATGTGATACTGAACACTTACCAGCAAGTACCGCTGTATCCGAGCACATGTGATACTGTGCACTTACCAGCAAGTACCGCTGTATCCGAGCACATGTGATACTGAACACTTACCAGCAAGTACCGCTGTATCCGAGCACATGTGATACTGAACACTTACCAGCAAGTACCGCTGTATCCGAGCACATGTGATACTGAACACTTACCAGCAAGTACCGCTGTATCCGAGCACATGTGATACTGAACACTTACCAGCAAGTACCGCTGTATCCGAGCACATGTGATACTGTGCACTTACCAGCAAGTACCGCTGTATCCGAGCACATGTGATACTGTGCACATACCAGCAAGTACCGCTGTATCCGAGCACATGTGATACTGTGCACTTACCAGCAAGTACCGCTGTATCCGAGCACATGTGATACTGAACACTTACCAGCAAGTATCGCTGTATCCGAGCACATGTGATACTGAACACTTACCAGCAAGTACCGCTGTATCCGAGCACATGTGATACTGAACACTTACCAGCAAGTACCGCTGTATCCGAGCACATGTGATACTAAACACTTACCAGCAAGTACCGCTGTATCCGAGCACATGTGATACTGAACACTTACCAGCAAGTATCGCTGTATCCGAGCACATGTGATACTGAACACTTACCAGCAAGTACCGCTGTATCCGAGCACATGTGATACTGAACACTTACCAGCAAATACCGCTGTATCCGAGCACATGTGATACTAAACACTTACCAGCAAGTACCGCTGTATCAGAGCACATGTGATACTGAACACTTACCAGCAAGTATCGCTGTATCCGAGCACGTGATACTGAACACTTACCAGCAACTACCGCTGTATCCGAGCACATGTGATACTGTGCACTTACCAGCAACTACCGCTGTATCCGAGCACATGTGATACTGAACACTTACCAGCAAGTATCGCTGTATCTGAGCACATGTGATACTGTTCACTTACCAGCAAGTACCGCTGTATCCGAGCACATGTGATACTGAACACTTACCAGCAAGTACCGCTGTATCCGAGCACATGTGATACTGAACACTTACCAGCAAGTACCGCTGTATCCGAGCACATGTGATACTGAACACTTACCAGCAAGTACCACTGTATCCGAGCACATGTGATACTGTGCACTTACCAGCAAGTACCGCTGTATCCGAGCACATGTGATGCCGAACACTTACCAGCAAGTACCGCTGTATCCGAGCACATGTGATGCCGAACACTTACCAGCAAGTACCGCTGTATCCGAGCACATGTGATACTGAACACTTACCAGCAAGTACCACTGTATCCGAGCACATGTGATACTGAACACTTACCAGCAAGTACCACTGTATCCGAGCACATGTGATGCCGAACACTTACCAGCAAGTACCGCTGTATCTGAGCACGTGTGATGCATAACACTTACCAGCAAGTACCACTGTATCCGAGCACATGTGATGCCCAACACTTACCAGCAAGTACCGCTGTATCCGAGAACGTGTGAAACCGAGCACTTACCAGCAAGTATATCTAATCCTCTCCTGTGTGATACGGACTGCTGAGCCGTGTATCTAATCCTCTCCTGTGTGATACCTCTCGCTGAGCCGTGTATCTAATTCTCTCCTGTGTGATACCTCTCGCTGAGCTGTGTATCTAATCCTCTCCTGTGTGATACCTCTCGCTGAGCCGTGTATCTAATCCTCTCCTGTGTGATACCTCTCGCTGAGCTGTGTATCTAATCCTCTCCTGTGTGATACCTCTTGCTGAGCCGTGTATCTAATCCTCTTCTGTGTGATACCTCTCGCTGAGCCGTGTATCTAATCCTCTCCTGTGTGATACCTCTCGCTGAGCTGTGTATCTAATCCTCTCCTGTGTGATACGGACTGCTGAGCCGTGTATCTAATCCTCTCCTGTGTGATACCTCTCGCTGAGCTGTGTATCTAATCCTCTCCTGTGTGATACCTCTCGCTGAGCCGTGTATCTAATCCTCTTCTGTGTGATACCTCTCGCTGAGCCGTGTATCTAATCCTCTCCTGTGTGATACCTCTCGCTGAGCTGTGTATCTAATCCTCTTCTGTGTGATACTGACTGCTGAGCCGTGTATCTAATCCTCTCCTGTGTGATACCTCTCCCTGAGCCGTGTATCTCATCTTCTCCTGTGTGATACCTCTTGCTGAGCCGTGTATCTAATCCTCTCCTGTGTGATACCTCTCACTGAGCCGTGTATCTAATCCTCTCCTGTGTGATACCTCTCACTGAGCCGTGTATCTAATCCTCTCCTGTGTGATACTGATTGCTGAGCCGTGTATCTAATCCTCTCCTGTGTGATACCTCTGGCGGACCTGCGCTCTTCGCTCTCACAATCCTCTGACGAGAACTTTCCGTTCCGGGATAATTGTGGAATAAATGAGCCCAAAATAAATGTGTCGTGTTCCAGGGACGGCGGCGGGGGGCCCGGCAGCCACAGCGGAGGAGCCATCATGTGTGGGGCTCCGGTCTCCACTGCACTCAGGGCTCCTGTCTCCACACAAAGGACGTCTGAACCCACGCAGCCCCCAACCCCGCAGCACAGCCCACCCCGACCAGCAGAAATAACACCGTACAGGTGTACCCGATCCCGGGACCACGACACCGGGCAAGAGGAGCGCGAATGCTGCAGTCACCTCCACAGCTGCGCTCACTATTCTGCTGTTACATCGTGTCTTATCCTCCAGTCACCTCCAGAGCTGCAGTCACTATTCTGCTGTTACATCGTGTCTTATCCTCCAGTCACCTCCAGAGCTGCGCTCACTATTCTGCTGTTACATCATGTCTTATCCTCCAGTCACCTCCAGAGCTGCACTCACTATTCTGCTGTTACATCATGTCTTATCCTCCAGTTACCTCCAGAGCTGCACTCACTATTCTGCTGTTACATCATGTCTTATCCTCCAGTCACCTCCAGAGCTGCAGTCACTCTTCTGCTGTTACATCATGTGTTATCCTCCAGTCACCTCCAGAGCTGCAGTCACTATTCTGCTGTTACATCATGTCTTATCCTCCAGTTACCTCCAGAGCTGCACTCACTATTCTGCTGTTACATCGTGTCTTATCCTCCAGTCACCTCCAGAGCTGCGCTCACTATTCTGCTGTTACATCATGTCTTATCCTCCAGTCACCTCCAGAGCTGCACTCACTATTCTGCTGTTACATCGTGTCTTATCCTCCAGTCACCTCCAGAGCTGCGCTCACTATTCTGCTGTTACATCGTGTCTTATCCTCCAGTCACCTACACAGCTGCGCTCACTATTCTGCAGTTACATAGTGTCTTTTCCTCCAGTCACCTGCAGAGCTGCAGTCACTATTCTGCTGTTACATCGTGTCTTATCCTCCAGTCACCTCCAGAGCTGCAGTCACTATTCTGCTGTTACATCATGTCTTATCCTCCAGTCACCTCCAGAGCTGCAGTCACTATTCTGCTGTTACATCGTGTCTTATCCTCCAGTCACCTCCACAGCTGCGCTCACTATTCTGCTGTTACATCGTGTCTTATCCTCCAGTCACCTCCACAGCTGCGCTCACTATTCTGCTGTTACATCGTGTCTTATCCTCCAGTCACCTCCACAGCTGCGCTCACTATTCTGCTGTTACATCATGTCTTATCCTCCAGTCACCTCCACAGCTGCGCTCACTTTTCTACTGTTACATCGTGTCTTATCCTCCAGTCACCTCCAGAGCTGCGCTCACTATTCTGCTGTTACATCGTGTCTTATCCTCCAGTCACCTCCAGAGCTGCGGTCACTATTCTGCTGTTACATCGTGTCTTATCCTCCAGTCACCTCCAGAGCTGCGGTCACTATTCTGCTGTTACATCGTGTCTTATCCTCCAGTCACCTCCAGAGCTGTGCTCACTATTCTGCTGTTACATCATGTCTTATCCTCCACTCACCTCCGGAGCTGCACTCACTATTCTGCTGTTACATCATGTCTTATCCTCCAGTCACCTCCACAGCTGCATTCACTATTCTGCTGTTACATCATGTCTTATCCTCCAGTCACCTCCAGAGCTGCAGTCAGTATTCTGCTGTTACATCGTGTCTTATCCTCCAGTCACCTCCACAGCTGCGCTCACTATTCTGCTGTTACATCATGTCTTATCCTCCAGTCACCTCCAGAGCTGCATTCACTATTCTGCTGTTACATCATATCTTATCCTCCAGAGCTGCAGTCAGTATTCTGCTGTTACATCGTGTCTTATCCTCCAGTCACCTCCACAGCTGCGCTCACTATTCTGCTGTTACATCGTATCTTATCCTCCAGTCACCTCCAGAGCTGCGGTCACTATTCTGCTGTTACATTCTGTCTTGTCCTCCAGTCACCTCCACAGCTGCGCTCACTATTCAGCTGTTACATCATGTCTTATCCTCCACTCACCTCCGGAGCTGCACTCACTATTCTGCTGTTACATTGTGTCTTATCCTCCAGTCACCTCCACAGCTGCGCTCACTATTCTGCTGTTACATCGTGTCTTATCCTCCAGTCACCTCCAGAGCTGCGCTCACTATTCTGCTGTTACATCATGTCTTATCCTCCAGTCACCTCAAGAGCTGCTGTCACTATTCTGCTGTTACATCGTGTCTTATCCTCCAGTCACCTCCACAGCTGCGCTCACTATTCTGCTGTTACATCGTTTCTTATCCTCCAGTCACCTCCAGAGCTGCACTCACTATTCTGCTGTTACATCGTGTCTTATCCTCCAGTCACCTCCACAGCTGCAGTCAGTATTCTGCTGTTACATCGTGTCTTTTCCTCCAGTCATTTCCAGAGCTGCACTCACTATTCTGCTGTTACATCGTGTCTTATCCTCCAGTCACCTCCAGAGCTGCGGTCACTATTCTGCGGTTACATCATGTCTTATCCTCCAGTGACCTCCAGAGCTGCAGTCACTATTCTGCTGTTACATCGTGTCATCCTCCAGTCATCTGCAGAGCTGCACTCACTATTCTGCTGTTACATCGTGTCTTATCCTCCAGTCACCTCCAGAGCTGCACTCACTATTCTGCTGTTACATCGTGTCTTATTCTCCAGTCACCTCCAGAGCTGCACTCACTATTCTGCTGTTACATCGTGTCTTATTCTCCAGTCACCTCCAGAGCTGCACTCACTATTCTGCTGTTACATCATGTGTTATCCTCCAGTCACCTCCAGAGCTGCAGTCACTATTCTGCTGTTACATCGTATCTTTTCCTCCAGTCATTTCCAGAGCTGCACTCACTATTCTGCTGTTACATCGTGTCTTATCCTCCAGTCACCTCCAGAGCTAGAGTCACTATTCTGCTGTTACATCGTGTCTTATCCTCCAGTCACCTCCACAGCTGCGCTCACTATTCTGCTGTTACATCGTGTCTTATCCTCCACTCACTTCCAGAGCTGCACTCACTATTCTGCTGTTACATCGTGTCTTATCCTCGAGTCACCTCCAGAGCTGCAGTCACTATTCTGCGGTTACATCGTGTCTTATCCTCCAGTCACCTCCAGAGCTGCGCTCACTATTCAGCGGTTACATCATGTCTTATCCTCCAGTCACCTCTAGAGCTGCAGTAACTATTCTGCTGTTACATCGTGTCTTATCCTCCAGTCACCTCCACAGCTGTGCTCACTATTCTGCTGTTACATTGTGTCTTATCCTCCAGTCACCTCCAAAGCTGCGCTCACTATTCTGCTGTTACATTGTGTCTTATCCTGCAGTCACCTTCAGAGCTGCGCTCACTATTCTGCTTACATCGAGTCATCATCCAGTCACCTCCAGAGCTGCGCTCACTATTCTGCGGTTACATTGTGTCTTATCCTCCAGTCACCTCCAGACCTGCAGTCATTATTCTGCGGTTACATCGTGTCTTATCCTCCAGTCACCTCCAGAGCTGCGCTCACTATTCTGCTGTTACATAGTGTCTTATCCTCCACTCACCTCCGGAGCTGCACTCACTATTCTGCTGTTACATCATGTCTTATCCTCCAGTCACCTCCACAGCTGCATTCACTATTCTGCTGTTACATCATGTCTTATCCTCCAGTCACCTCCACAGCTGCAGTCAGTATTCTGCTGTTACATCGTGTCTTATCCTCCAGTCACCTCCACAGCTGCGCTCACTATTCTGCTGTTACATCGTGTCTTATCCTCCAGTCACCTCCACAGCTGCGCTCACTATTCAGCTGTTACATCATGTCTTATCCTCCACTCACCTCCAGAGCTGCACTCACTATTCTGCTGTTACATCGTGTCTTCTCCTCCAGTCACCTCCACAGCTGCGCTCACTATTCTGCTGTTACATCGTATCTTATCCTCCAGTCACCTCCAGAGCTGCGCTCACTATTCTGCTGTTACATCATATCTTATCCTCCAGTCACCTCCAGAGCTGCTGTCACTATTCTGCTGTTACATCGTGTCTTATCCTCCAGTCACCTCCACAGCTGCGCTCACTATTCTGCTGTTACATCGTTTCTTATCCTCCAGTCACCTCCACAGCTGTGCTCACTATTCTGCTGTTACATCGTGTCTTATCCTCCACTCACCTCCAGAGCTGCACTCACTATTCTGCTGTTACATCGTGTCTTATCCTCCAGTCACCTCCACAGCTGCAGTAAGTATTCTGCTGTTACATCGTGTCTTTTCCTCCAGTCACTTCCAGAGCTGCACTCACTATTCTGCTGTTACATCGTGTCTTATCCTCCAGTCACCTCCACAGCTGCGCTCACTATTCTGCTGTTACATCATCTCTTATCCTCCAGTCACCTCTAGAGCTGCAGTCACTATTCTGCTGTTACATCGTGTCTTATCCTCCAGTAACCTCCAGAGCTGCACTCACTATTCTGCTGTTACATCGTGTCTTATCCTCCAGTCACCTCCCTATTCTGCTGTTACATTGTGTCTTATCCTCCAGTCACCTCCAAAGCTGCGCTCACTATTCTGCTGTTACATTGTGTCTTATCCTGCAGTCACCTTCAGAGCTGCGCTCACTATTCTGCTGTTACATTGTGTCTTATCCTGCAGTCACCTTCAGAGCTGCGCTCACTATTCTGCTGTTACATCGAGTCATCCTCCAGTCACCTCCAGAGCTGCACTCACTATTCTGCGGTTACATCGTGTATATTTCCTCCAGTCACCTCCAGAGCTGCAGTCACTATTCTGCGGTTACATCGTGTCTTATCCTCCAGTCACCTCCCTATTCTGCTGTTACATTGTGTCTTATCCTCCAGTCACCTCCAGAGCTGCACTCACTATTCTGCTGTTACATCGTGTCTTATCCTCCAGTCACCTCCAGAGCTGCGCTCACTATTCTGCTGTTACATCGTGTCTTATCCTCCAGTCACCTCCAGAGCTGCGCTCACTATTCTGCTGTTACATCGTGTCTTATCCTCCAGTCACCTCCAGAGCTGCGCTCACTATTCTGCTGTTACATCGTGTCTTATCCTCCAGTCACCTTCAGAGCTGCGCTCACTATTCTGCTGTTACATCGAGTCATCCTCCAGTCACCTCCAGAGCTGCACTCACTATTCTGCGGTTACATCGTGTCTTATCCTCCAGTCACCTCCAGAGCTGCAGTCACTATTCTGCGGTTACATCGTGTCTTAAACTCCAGTCACCTCCAGAGCTGCTCTCACTATTCTGCTGTTACATCGTGTCTTATCCTCCAGTCACCTCCAGAGCTGCGGTCACTATTCTGCTGTTACATCGTGTCTTATCCTCCAGTCACCTCCAGAGCTGCGGTCACTATTCTGCTGTTACATCGTGTCTTATCCTCCAGTCACCTCCAGAGCTGCGGTCACTATTCTGCTGTTACATCGTGTCTTATCCTCCAGTCATCTCCAGACCTGCACTCACTATTCTGCTGTTACAACATGTCTTATCCTCCACTCACCTCTGGAGCTGCACTCACTATTCTGCTGTTACATCATGTCTTATCCTCCAGTCACCTCCACAGCTGCATTTACTATTCTGCTGTTACATCATGTCTTATCCTCCAGTCACCTCCAGAGCTGCAGTCAGTATTCTGCTGTTACATCGTGTCTTATCCTCCAGTCACCTCCACAGCTGCGCTCACTATTCTGCTGTTACATCGTGTCTTATCCTCCAGTCACCTCCAGAGCTGCGCTCACTATTCTGCTGTTACATCATGTTTTATCATCCACTCACCTCCGGAGCTGAACTCACTATTCTGCTGTTACATCATGTCTTATCCTCCAGTCACCTCCAGAGCTGCATTCACTATTCTGCTGTTACATCATGTCTTATCCTCCAGTCACCTCCTGAGCTGCAGTCAGTATTCTGCTGTTACATCGTGTCTTATCCTCCAGTCACCTCCACAGCTGCGCTCACTATTCTGCTGTTACATCGTGTCTTATCCTCCAGTCAGCTCCAGAGCTGCGCTCACTATACTGCTGTTACATCATGTCTTATCCTCCACTCACCTCCGGAGCTGCACTCACTATTCTGCTGTTACATCGTGTCTTATCCTCCAGTCACCTCCAGAGCTGCATTCACTATTCTGCTGTTACATCATGTCTTATCCTCCAGTCACCTCAAGAGCTGCAGTCACTATTCTGCTGTTACATCGTGTCTTATCCTCCAGTCACTTCCACAGCTGCGCTCACTATTCTGCTGTTACATTGTGTCTTATCCTCCAGTCACCTCCACAGCTGCGCTCACTATTCAGCTGCTACATCATGTCTTATCCTCCAGTCACCTCCGGAGCTGCACTCACTATTCTGCTGTTACATCGTGTCTTATCCTCCAGTCACCTCCACAGCTGCGCTCACTATTCTGCTGTTACATCGTGTCTTATCCTCCAGTCACCTCCAGAGCTGCGCTCACTATTCTGCTGTTACATCATGTCTTATCCTCCAGTCACCTCCAGAGCTGCTGTCACTATTCTGCTGTTACATCGTGTCTTATCCTCCAGTCACCTCCACAGCTGCGCTCACTATTCTGCTGTTACATCGTGTCTTATCCTCCAGTCACCTCCACAGCTGTGCTCACTATTCTGCTGTTACATCGTGTCTTATCCTCCACTCACCTCCAGAGCTGCACTCACTATTCTGCTGTTACATCGTGTCTTATCCTCCAGTCACCTCCACAGCTGCAGTCAGTATTCTGCTGTTACATCATGTCTTTTCCTCCAGTCACTTCCAGAGCTGCACTCACTATTCTGCTGTTACATCATGTCTTATCCTCCAGTCACCTCCAGAGCTGCACTCACTATTCTGTTGTTACATCGTGTCTTATCCTCCAGTCACCTCCACAGCTGCGCTCACTATTCTGCTGTTACATCATGTCTTATACTCCAGTCACCTCCAGAGCTGCGCTCACTATTCTGCTGTTACATTGTGTCTTATCCTCCACTTACCTCCAGAGCTGCACTCACTATTCTGCTGTTACATCGTGTCTTATCCTCCAGTCACCTCCAGAGCTGCAGTCACTATTCTGCGGTTACATCGTGTCTTATCCTTCAGTCACCTCCAGAGCTGCGCTCACTATTCTGCGGTTACATCATGTCTTATCCTCCAGTCACCTCTAGAGCTGCAGTCACTATTCTGCTGTTACATCGTGTCTTATCCTCCAGTCACCTCCACAGCTGCGCTCACTATTCTGCTGTCACATCGTGTCTTATCCTCCAGTCACCTCCACAGCTGCGCTCACTATTCTGCTGTTACATTGTGTCTTATCCTCCAGTCACCTCCAAAGCTGCGCTCACTATTCTGTTACATCGAGTCATCCTCCAGTCACCTCCAGAGCTGCACTCACTATTCTGCGGTTACATCGTGTCTTATCCTCCAGTCACCTCCAGAGCTGCAGTCAGTATTCTGCGGTTACATCGTGTCTTATCCTCCAGTCACCTCCAGAGCTGCAGTCACTATTCTGCGGTTACATCATGTCTTATCCTCCAGTCACCTCTAGAGCGGCACTCACTATTCTGCTGTTACATTGTGTCTTATCCTCCAGTCACCTCCAGAGCTGCGGTCACTATTCTGCTGTTACATCATGTCTTATCCTCCGATCACCTCCAGAGCTGCAGTCACTATTCTGCTGTTACATTGTGTCCTATCCTCGTTACCTCCAGAGTTGAGGTCAATATTCTGCTGTTACATCGTAGCAGAACGGTGAGTGCAGCTCTGGAGGTGACTGGAGGATAAGACCTGATGTGACTGACTCCTCCGGGTGTGACAGACAGTGGCGCCCTCTGTTGGTGCCATTACATGGAGAGAAGGAATCCTCTAACTTCTCACTGACACATTCTGCTTTTCCCCTCCCCACTTGTGTCTTCTGTCTCATAGTTGCTGTTTCTATGGTTACTGATTATAAACATTCCGCTGTTGATACATTGTATTGACAAATGAACAGTTCTGGTGAAGCCCCTCACACTGGGAGAACCAGGGTCCAGAGAGGAGAAAGTGCATAGAAACAACGGCAAAAACAAACAATCACACAAATTTGGGTTTTCACATTTAGCAGCTTAATTACCAAACGTTTTGGCTGTAGCTGTAAATGAACTGATTGTACTGGTTCCTGCTCAGTATCTGACATCTGATGAAAACCCGACACCTGCAGGGGCGACCTGAAGACTGCAGGTTACAGGACCACCTCACAGAGGGACCGAGAACCTGCCAAGCCGCAAGACACAGGAGAAAAGTGCTTCCCGGAGGAGCAACTGAGGGACCTGGAAAGGCCTCCAAGCATGAGCCTGGAGCCCCGAAGACTGAGGAAATATGGAGTCGAAACCAGATGGAGACCACAGACAGCAGCAGCTCTAGTGGTGAGCGGACAGCGGGGACCACAACACAATCATCCGCAGATCACAGAGATCTCCTGACAGAGCTAGAATACCACCAGAAAGAGCATAAATGCCATACACCGGGCTGCCACCAGAGAGCACACCGCTACACCGCTGTGAGCAGATCACTGCAGATCCATCATACAGGGGGAAGAGCGCAGTGCTGACAGCACAACTACAACCCTCAGCAGAGCACTGCACACCGGGAACGCCAATGCTGTGTATACGACTGATGTCTGGGGAGCGGTGATGTCACTGCTGTATAATATAACTGATATCTGGGGAGCGGTGATGTCACTGCTGTATAATATAACTGATATCTGGAGAGCGGTGATGTCACCGCTGTATAATATAACTGATATCTGGAGAGCGGTGATGTCACCGCTGTATAATATAACTGATATCTGGAGAGCGGTGATGTCACTGCTATATAATATAACTGATATCTGGGGAGCGGTGATGTCACTGCTGTATAATATAACTGATATCTGGAGAGCGGTGATGTCACTGCTGTATAATATAACTGATATCTGGGGAGCGGTGATGTCACTGCTGTATAATATAACTGATATCTGGGGAGCGGTGATGTCACTGCTGTATAATATAACTGATATCTGGAGAGCGGTGATGTCACTGCTGTATAATATAACTGATATCTGGAGAGCGGTGATGTCACTGCTGTATAATGTAACTGATATCTGGAGAGCGGTGATGTCACTGCTGTATAATATAACTGATATCTGGAGAGCGGTGATGTCACTGCTGTATAATATAACTGATATCTGGAGAGCGGTGATGTCACTGCTGTATAATATAACTGATATCTGGAGAGCGGTGATGTCACTGCTGTATAATGTAACTGATATCTGGAGAGCGGTGATGTCACCGCTGTATAATATAACTGATATCTGGAGAGCGGTGATGTCACCGCTGTATAATATAACTGATATCTGGAGAGCGGTGATGTCACTGCTGTATAATATAACTGATATCTGGAGAGCGGTGATGTCACTGCTGTATAATATAACTGATATCTGGAGAGCGGTGATGTCACTGCTGTATATATATAACTGATACCTGGGGAGCGGTGATGTCACTGCTGTGTAATATAACTGATATCTGGAGAGCGGTGATGTCACTGCTGTATAATATAACTGATATCTGGGGAGCGGTGATGTCACTGCTGTATAATATAACTGATATCTGGAGAGCGGTGATGTCACTGCTGTATAATGTAACTGATATCTGGGGAGCGGTGATGTCACTGCTGTATAATATAACTGATATCTGGGAGCGGTGATGTCACTGCTGTATAATATAATGATATCTGGGAGCGGTGATGTCACTGCTGTATAATATAACTGATATCTGGAGAGCGGTGATGTCACTGCTTATAATATAACTGATATCTGGAGAGCGTGATGTCACTGCTGTATATATAACTGATATCTGGAGAGCGGTGATGTCACTGCTGTATAATATAACTGATATCTGGGAGCGGTGATGTCACTGCTGTTAATATAACTGATATCTGGGAGCGGTGATGTCATGCTGTATAATATAACTGATATCTGGGGAGCGGTGATGTCACTGCTGTATAATATAATGATATCTGAGAGCGGTGATGTCACTGCTGTATAATTTAACTGATATCTGGAGAGCGGTGATGTCACTGCTGTATAATATAACTGATTCTTTGGGGAGCGGTGATGTCACTGCTGTATAATATAACTGATATCTGGAGAGCGGTGATGTCACTGCTGTATTATATAACTGATATCTGGGAGCGGTGATGTCACTGCTGTATAATATAACTGATATCTGGAGAGCGGTGTATGTCACTGCTGTATAATATAACTGATATCTGGGGAGCGGTGATGTCACTGCTGTATAATATAACTGATATCTGGAGAGCGGTGATGTCACTGCTGTATAATATAACTGATATCTGGAGAGCGGTGATGTCACGCTGTATAAATAACTGATATCTGGGAGCGGTGATGTCACTGCTGTATAATATAACTGATATCTGGGAGCGGTGATGTCACTGCTGTATAATATAACTGATATCTGGAGCGGTGATGTCATGCTGTATAATTAACTGATATTGGGAGCGGTGATGTCACGCTGTATAATATAACGATATCTGGGAGCGTGATGTCACTGCTGTATAATATAACTGATATCTGGGGAGCGGTGATGTCACTGCTGTATAATATAACTGATATCTGGGAGCGGTGATGTCACTGCTGTATATATAACTGATATCTGGGGGCGGTGATGTCACTGCTGTATAATATAACTGATATCTGGGAGCGGTGATGTCACGCTGTATAATATAACTGATATCTGGGAGCGGTGATGTCCGCTGTATAATATAACTGATATCTGGGAGGTGATGTCACTGCGTATAATATAACTGATATCTGGGAGCGTGATGTCACGCTGTATAATATAACTGATATCTGGAGAGCGGTGATGTCACGCTGTATAATATAACTGATATCTGGGAGCGTGATGTCACGCTGTTAATATAACTGATATCTGGAGAGCGGTGATGTCACGCTGTATAATAACTGATATCTGGGAGCGGTGATGTCACGCTGTATAATATAACTGATATCTGGGAGCGTGATGTCACGTGTATAATATAACTGATATCTGGGAGCGGTGATGTCACGCTGTATAATATAACTGATATCTGGAGAGCGGTGATGTCACTGCTGTATAATATAACTGATATCTGGAGAGCGGTGATGTCACTGCTGTATAATATAACTGATAACTGGAGAGCGGTGATGTCACTGCTGTATAATATAACTGATATCTGGGGAGCGGTGATGTCACTGCTGTATAATATAAACTGATATCTGGGGAGCGGTGATGTCACTACTGTATAATATAACTGATATCTGGGGAGCGGTGATGTCACCGCTGTATAATATAACTGATATCTGGGGAGCGGTGATGTCACTGCTGTATAATATAACTGATATCTGGGGAGCGGTGATGTCACCGCTGTATAATATAACTGATATCTGGGGAGCGGTGATGTCACTGCTGTATAATATAACTGATATCTGGGGAGCGGTGATGTCACTGCTGTATAATATAACTGATATCTGGAGAGCGGTGATGTCACCGCTGTATAATATAACTGATATCTGGAGAGCGGTGATGTCACTGCTGTATAATATAACTGATATCTGGAGAGTGGTGATGTCACTGCTGTATAATATAACTGATATCTGGGGAGCGGTGATGTCACTGCTGTATAATATAACTGATATCTTGGGTACGGTGATGTCACTGCTGTCAGACATAATAAGACGGGACAGGCTGAGTAGTACTGGGCAGGCTGGGTGGGGTAGGCTGGGGCAGGTTGGGGTAGGCTCAGGCAGGCTGGCAGTGCAGGTGCTGGCACTTCTGCTTCCGACTCTTCCAGCTCCTCTGTAAGATAAACATGAGAAGTGTCTGCACTTCTCAGTGGAGTGACTGACACTTGTTGCTCCACCGCTCCTCCGTCGGGGGCATAGACCACAACTTGTGGCTGCCGCTCCTCTGCCGGGGGCATAGACCACAACTTGTAGCTGCCGATCCTCTGCCGGGGGCATAGACCACCACTTGTGGCTCCACCGCTCCTCTGCTAGGGGGCATAGACCACCACTTGTGGCTGCCGCTCCTCTGCCGGGGGTTATAGACCACAACTTGTGGCTCCACCGCTCCTCTGCCGGGGGGGCATGGACCACCACTTGTGGCTCCACCGCTTCTCTGCCAGGGGCATAGACCACAACTTGTGGCTCCACTGCTTCTCTGCTGGGGGGCATAGACCACCACTTGTGGCTCCATCGCTCCTCTGCCGGGGCATAGACCACCACTTGTGGCTGCCGCTCCTCTGCCGAGGGCATAGACCACAACTTGTGGCTGCCGCTCCTCTGCCGAGGGCATAGAC
Source organism: Oophaga sylvatica (assembly GCA_033576555.1). Taxonomy (NCBI): domain Eukaryota; kingdom Metazoa; phylum Chordata; class Amphibia; order Anura; family Dendrobatidae; genus Oophaga; species Oophaga sylvatica. The sequence goes on from JARQOD010000250.1 coordinate 81,129, forward strand.
CACAACTTGTGGCTGCCGCTCCTCTGCCGGGGGCATAGTCCACCACTTGTGGCTCCACCGCTCCTCTGCCGGGGGGCATAGACCACCACTTGTGGCTCCACCGCTCCTCTGCCGGGGGGGCATAGACCACCACCTGTGGCTGCCGCTCCTCTGCCGGGGGCATAGACCAAAACTTGTGGCTGCCGCTCCTCTGCCGGGGGCATAGACCACAACTTGTGGCTGCCGCTCCTCTGTCGGGGGTGCATAGACCACAACTTGTGGCTCCACCGCTCCTCCGCTGGGGCATAGACCACCACTTGTGGCTAGACCGCTGGGGCATAGACCACAACTTGTGGCTGCCGCTCCTCTGCCGGGGGCATAGACCACAACTTGTGGCTCCACCACTCCTCTGCTGGGGGGGCATAGACCACCACTTGTGGCTCCACCGCTCCTCTGCTGGGGGGCATAGACCACCACTTGTGGCTCTACCGCTCCTCCGCCGGGGCATAGACCACATGCAGACATGTAGTGCCAGCGCTGTCACCCTGGCCCAGCGGCAGCCATTCTAAGGCAGGACGCCGACCACAGACTAGGCCTCTCCCTGATGCTACATGACACCTTGTTTCCATTCAGTAACAGCCAGGAACCACTACCACCCCCATCATTTCCAGCCGCGCACCCCCTCTGTTCTGTGACTGGCAGACGGCCTGCGCCCGCGTTATGAGGTCATTCCTTCCGATCTGCTGGAGGAGACGTCTTCTAGGAGCGTAGCTCAAGGCCGATATGTCACCGGCACCCGGGCCAACTACAACCACCTGCATCCTGAAGTCCCACACCTCATGTCTAGCCTGCAGTATAAAGCATGGAGGTTTTCATCATCACAGCTCCCCAGTCATGTGACCCAGGTGAACCATTACTGAGCCCTATAATGATACATACAGGGTGTAACGTCGCCCCCCCAACCTCTATTGTCATACGTCAGTCTGAAAGGGTTAATCCCGTATTACGGCGGTCGCTGGCATCCAGGGGGCATCAGCCGCGCACCGATCCTTTAATCCCCTCAGAACATCGTGGTGTCCTGAAATGCCCAGATGCCATAAAGCTCGGAGGGATCGAGCACCCCCAACAAACGGCTTAAAGGGAGGGTGGGGACCACCTTCAGGGGGCACAGGATGTCCGCACTCCCGGGGGACACTGTGGAGAAGACGCGGCCGGGGAGGGGACACCAGACCAGACTGCCCAAGGGCTGCAACCGTGGTCAGGAGGCCGACGCTGACCCCCCCCTCGGGATTCCGCCACAGAGACCCCCAGACATTTTCATTAGTCAGGGCCTCAGTGCTGCGAGACCAACAACATAATTCTGGATCTGGGGCTCTGGATTATGAGAGCCCGATAATCCAGAACACCCGATATTCCGGCATCCACAGGACCATATGTGACCGCGATCAGAGATTATTAGGGGTCTCCTGTGGCCGAAGCTCACCCCAACTCAGTGGTCTCCAGCCTGTGACCAGCTGTTGCAGGACTACAACTCCCATCAGGCGCACACAGTGGCGGGATCAGAGGCGCTGACACAACCGCTTCACACATCAGACGTTGTGTAATCGCTGACAACCTGTCATTAACTGCCAGTGTGAAAACAACGAGCGCTGCTCCGAGGGCACAACAAGGAGCCGGCAAGAAGAGGCACGCAGGAGGAGGCTGCCAGGAGCTGTGCCCGAGCCTGCACCGCGAGATCCCGGGAACACACCCCACTCACTGCGAGATCCCGGGATCACACCCCACTCACTGCGAGATTCCGGAAACACCCCACTCACTGCGAGATCCCAGGAACACACCCCACTCACTGCGAGATCCCAGGAACACACCCCACTCACTGCGAGATCCGGGATCACACCCCACTCACTGCGAGATCCCAGGAACACACCCCACTCACTGCGAGATCCCAGGAACACACCCCACTCACTGCGAGATCCCAGGAACACACCCCACTCACTGCGAGATCCCGGGATCACACCCCACTCACTGCGAGATCCCGGGATCACACCCCACTCACTGCGAGAATTCCGGGAACACACCCCACTCACTGCGAGATCCCAGGAACACACCCCACTCACTGCGAGATCCCAGGAACACACCCCACTCACTGCGAGATCCCGGGAACACACCCCACTCACTGCGAGATCCCAGGAACACACCCCACTCACTGCGAGATCCCGGGATCACACCCCACTCACTGCGAGATCCCAGGAACACACCCCACTCACTGCGAGATCCCGGGAACACACCCCACTCACTGCGAGATCCCAGCAACACACCCCACTCACTGCGAGATCCCGGGAACACACCCCACTCACTGCGAGATCCCGGGATCACACCCCACTCACTGCGAGATTCCGGGAACACACCCCACTCACTGCGAGATCCCAGGAACACACCCCACTCACTGCGAGATCCCAGGAACACACCCCACTCACTGCGAGATCCCGGGAACACACCCACTCACTGCGAGATCCCAGGAACACACCCCACTCACTGCGAGATCCCGGGATCACACCCCACTCACTGCGAGATCCCAGGAACACACCCCACTCACTGCGAGATCCCAGGAACACACCCCACTCACTGCGAGATCCCGGGAACACACCCCACTCACTGCGAGATCCCAGGAACACACCCCACTCACTGCGAGATCCCGGGAACACACCCCACTCACTGCGAGATCCCGGGATCACACCCCACTCACTGCGAGATTCCGGGAACACACCCCACTCACTGCGAGATCCCAGGAACACACCCACTCACTGCGAGATCCCAGGAACACACCCCACTCACTGCGAGATCCCGGCAACACACCCCACTCACTGCGAGATCCCAGGAACACACCCCACTCACTGCGAGATCCCGGGAACACACCCCACTCACTGCGAGATCCCAGGAACACACCCCACTCACTGCGAGATCCCGGGAACACACCCCACTCACTGCGAGATCCCGGGATCACACCCCACTCACTGCGAGATCCCGGGAACACACCCCACTCACTGCGAGATCCCGGCAACACACCCCACTCACTGAGAGATCCCAGGAACACACCCCACTCACTGCGAGATCCCAGGAACACACCCCACTCACTGCGAGATCCGGGAACACACCCCACTCACTGCGAGATCCCAGGAACACACCCCACTCACTGCGAGATCCCGGGAACACACCCACTCACTGCGAGATCCCGGGATCACACCCCACTCACTGCGAGATCCCGGGAACACACCCTACTCACTGCGAGATCCCGGCAACACACCCACTCACTGAGAGATCCCAGGAACACATCCCACTCACTGAGAAATCCAGGAACACATCCCACTCACTGCGAGATCCCAGGATCACAAACCACTCACTGTGAGATCCCAGGAACACATCCCACTCACTGCGAGATCCCGGGATCACACCCCACTCACTGCGAGATCCCGGGAACACACCCCACTCACTGCGAGATCCCAGGAACACACCCCACTCACTGCGAGATCCCGGGAACACACCCCACTCACTGCGAGATCCCGGGATCACAAACCACTCACTGCGAGATCCCAGGAACACACCCCACTCACTGCGACATCCCAGGAACACATCCCCACTCACTGCGAGATCCCGGGAACACACCCCACTCACTGCGAGATCCCAGGAACACACCCCACTCACTGCGAGATCCCGGGAACACACCCCACTCACTGCGAGATCCCGGGATCACACCCCACTCACTGCGAGATCCCGGGAACACACCCCACTCACTGCGAGATCCCGGCAACACACCCCACTCACTGAGAGATCCCAGGAACACATCCCACTCACTGAGAAATCCCAGGAACACATCCCACTCACTGCGAGATCCCGGGATCACAAACCACTCACTGTGAGATCCCAGGAACACATCCCACTCACTGCGAGATCCCGGGATCACACCCCACTCACTGCGAGATCCCGGGAACACACCCCACTCACTGCGAGATCCCAGGAACACACCCCACTCACTGCGAGATCCCGGGAACACACCCCACTCACTGCGAGATCCCGGGATCACAAACCACTCACTGCGAGATCCCAGGAACACACCCCACTCACTGCGAGATCCCAGGAACACATCCCCACTCACTGCGAGATCCCAGGAACACACCCCACTCACTGCGAGATCCCGGGATCACACCCCACTCACTGCGAGATCCAGGATCACACCCCACTCACTGCGAGATCCCGGGATCACACCCACTCACTGCGAGATCCCGGGAACACAAACCACTCACTGCGAGATCCCAGGAACACACCCCACTCACTGCGAGATCCCGGGAACACACCCCACTCACTGCGAGATCCCGGGATCACACCCCACTCACTGCGAGATCCTGGGAACACACCCCACTCACTGCGAGATCCCAGGAACACACCCCACTCACTGCGAGATCCCGGGAACACAACCACTCACTGCGAGATCCCGGGAACACAACCCACTCACTGCGAGATCCCAGGATCACAAACCACTCACTGCGAGATCCCGGCAACACACCCCACTCACTGAGAGATCCCAGGAACACATCCCACTCACTGAGAAATCCCAGGAACACATCCCACTCACTGCGAGATCCCGGGATCACAAACCACTCACTGTGAGATCCCAGGAACACATCCCACTCACTGCGAGATCCCGGGATCACACCCCACTCACTGCGAGATCCCGGGAACACACCCCACTCACTGCGAGATCCCAGGAACACACCCCACTCACTGCGAGATCCCGGGAACACACCCCACTCACTGCGAGATCCCGGGATCACAAACCACTCACTGCGAGATCCCAGGAACACACCCCACTCACTGCGAGATCCCAGGAACACATCCCCACTCACTGCGAGATCCCAGGAACACACCCCACTCACTGCGAGATCCGGGATCACACCCCACTCACTGCGAGATCCAGGATCACACCCCACTCACTGCGAGATCCCGGGATCACACCCCACTCACTGCGAGATCCCGGGAACACAAACCACTCACTGCGAGATCCCAGGAACACACCCACTCACTGCGAGATCCCGGGAACACACCCCACTCACTGCGAGATCCCGGGATCACACCCCACTCACTGCGAGATCCTGGGAACACACCCCACTCACTGCGAGATCCAGGAACACACCCCACTCACTGCGAGATCCCGGGAACACAACCCACTCACTGCGAGATCCCAGGATCACAAACCACTCACTGCGAGATCCCAGGAACACACCCCACTCACTGCGAGATCCCAGGAACACATCCCCACTCACTGCGAGATCCCAGGAACACACCCCACTCACTGCGAGATCCCGGGATCACACCCCACTCACTGCGAGATCCAGGATCACACCCCACTCACTGCGAGATCCGGGAACACATCCAACTCACTGCGAGATCCCGGGAACACATCCCACTCACTGAGAAATCTCAGGAACACATCCCACTCACTGCGAGATCCCAGGAACACATCCCACTCACTGCGAAATCCCGGGAACACATCCCACTCACTGCGAGATCCCGGGAACACACCCCACTCACTGCGAGATCCCGGAAACACACCCCACTCACTGCGAGATCCGGGAACACATTCCACTCACTGCGAGATCCCGGGATCACACCCCACTCACTGTGAGATCCCGAGAACACATCCCACTCACTGCGAGATCCCGGGAACACATCCCACTCACTGCGAGATCCCAGGAACACATCCCACTCACTGCGAGATCCCAGGAACACATCCCACTCACTGCGAGATCCCAGGATCGCACCCCACTCACTGCGAGATCCCAGGACTACACCCCACTCACTGCGAGATCCCGGGAACACACCCCACTCACTGCGAGATCCCGGGAACACATCCCACTCACTGCGAGATCCCGGGAACACATCCCATTCACTGCGAGATCCCGGGAACACATCCCACTCACTGCGAGATCCCGGGACCGCACCCCACTCACTGCGAGATCCCAGGAACACACCCCACTCACTGCGAGATCCCAGCAACACACCCCACTCACTGCGAGATCCCGGGAACACACCCCACTCACTGTGAGATCCCGGGAACACACCGCACTCACTGCGAGATCCGGGAACACACCCCACTCACTGCGAGATCCCGGCAACACACCCCACTCACTGCGAGATCCCAGGAACACATCCCACTCACTGAGAGATCCCGGGAACACATCCCACTCACAGAGATCCCGGGAACACACCCCACTCACTGCGAGATCCCGGGAACACACCCCACTCAATGTGAGATCCCGGGAACACATCCCACTCACTGCGAGATCCCAGGATCACACCCCATCACTGCGAGATCCCGGGAACACATCCCACTCACTGCGAGATCCCAGGAACACATCCCACTCACTGCGAGATCCCAGGAACACATCCCACTCACTGCGAGATCCCAGGATCTCACCCCACTCACTGCGAGATCCCGGGACCGCACCCCACTCACTGCGAGATCCCGGGAACGCACCCCACTCACTGCGAGATCCCGGGAACACATCCCACTCACTGCGAGATCCCGGGAACACATCCCACTCACTGCGAGATCCAGGAACACACCCCACTCACTGCGAGATCCCAGCAACACACCCCACTCACTGTGAGATCCCGGGAACACACCCCACTCACTGTGAGATCCCGGGAACACACCCCACTCACTGTGAGATCCCGGGAACACACCCCACTCACTGTGAGATCCCGGGAACACACCCCACTCACTGCGAGATCCCAGGAACACACCCCACTCACTGCGAGATCCCAGGAACACACCCCACTCACTGCGAGATCCCGGCAACACACCCCACTCACTGCGAGATCCCAGGACACACCCCACTCACTGCGAGATCCCGGGAACACACCCCACTCACTGCGAGATCCCAGGAACACACCCCACTCACTGCGAGATCCCGGGAACACACCCCACTCACTGCGAGATCCGGGATCCACCCCACTCACTGCGAGATCCCGGGAACACACCCCACTCACTGCGAGATCCCGGCAACACACCCCCCTCACTGAGAGATCCCAGGAACACATCCCACATCACTGAGAAATCCCAGGAACACATCCCACTCACTGCGAGATCCCGGGATCACAAACCACTCACTGTGAGATCCGGGCCTGCACCCACTCACTGCGAGATCCTGGGACCGCACCCTACATGGCACACACAGCGAGATCCCAGGAACATACCCCACTCACTGCGAGATCCCGGGAACACAACCCACTCACCGGGAGATCCAAGGAACACCCCACACACTGTGAGATCCCAGGAACACACCACACACACCGCAAGATCCCAGGAACACACCACACACACCGCAAGATCCGGGACCGCACCCCACATGGCACACACCGCGAGATCCCAGGAGCACACCCCACGAGATCCCTGGACCGCACCCCACACATGCGAGATCCCGGGACCGCAACCCACACACTGCGAGATCCCGGGACCGCAACCCACACACCACGAGATCCCGGGACCGCAACCCACACACGAGATCCCGGGACCGCACCCCACACACCGCGAGATCCCAGGAACACACCCCACTCACTGCGAGATCCCAGGAACACTCCCCACTCACTGCGAGATCCTGGGACCGCACCCCACATGGCACACACCGCGAGATCCTGAGACCACAACCCACACACAGCGAGATTCCTGGACCTCACCCAACACACCGCGAGATCCCAGGAACACACCCCACTCACTGCGAGGTCCAGGACCGCACCCCACATGGCACACACATCGAGATCCTGGGACCGCACCCCACATGGCACGCACCACGAGATCCTGGGACCGCATCCCACATGGCACACACTGCGAGATCCCGGGACCGCACCCCACACACCGCGAGATCCCTTGACCACACCCCACATGGCACACACCGCAAGATCCTGAGACCACACCCCGCGAGATCCCAGGAACACACCGCAAGATCCCTGGACTGCACCCCACATGGCACACACCGCGAGATCCAGGGACCACACCCCACACACCGAGAGATCCCAGGAACACACCGTGAGATCCTGAGACCACACTCCGCGAGATCCCAGAAACACACCTCAAGATCACTGGACCGCACCCCACATGGCACACACCACGAAATCCTGGGACCAAACCCCACACACCGCAAGATCCCAGGAACACACCCACTCACAGATATCCCGGGACGCACCCCACATGGCACACACCGCAAAATCCTGGGACCACACCCCACACACCGCAAGATCCCTGGACCGCACCCCAACATGGCACACACCACGAGATCCTGGGACCAAACCGCACACCGCAAGATCCCAGGAATACACCCCACTCACTGAGAGATCCCGGGACCGCACCCCACATGGCACACACAGAGATCCTGGGACCGCATCTCACATGGCACACACTGCGAGATCCCGGGAACGCTCCCCACATGGCACACACCGCGAGATCCTGGGACCACACCCCACACACAGCGAGATCCCAGGACCGCACCCCACACACAGCGAGATCCCAGGACCGCACCCCACATGGCACACACAGAGATCCTGGGACCGCATCTCACATGGCACACACTGCGAGATCCTGGGAACGCTCCCCAAATGGCACACACCGCGAGATCCTGGGACCACAACCCACACACACAAGATCCCAGGACCGCACCCCACATGGCACACACAGAGATCCTGGGACAGCATGCCACATGGCACACACAACGAGAGCTCAGGAGCCGCATCCCATATGGCACACACCGCGAGATCCCGGGACCGCACCCCACATGGCACAGACTGCGAGATCCCATGAGCCGCACCTCACAGGGCACACTCCGCGAGATCCCAGGAGCCACACCCCGTGAGATCTCAGGAGCCACACCCCTCAGGGAACACCGCGAGATCCCGAGACCGCACCCAACATGGCACATCCTGCAAGATCCGTGACCGCACCCCACATGGCACACACTGCGAGATCCCGTAACCGCACCCACATGGCACACACTGCGAGATCCCATGAGCTGCTCCCCATACGGCACACAACGCGATATCCCAGGAGCCACAGCCCGTGAGATCTCAGGAGCCACACCCTACAGGGCACAAACGTGAGATCCCAGGAACCGCTCCCTACACGGCACACAAACCGAGATCCCAGGAGCCACAGCCCGTGAGATCTCAGGAGCCACACCCTACAGGGCACAAAACGTGAGATCCCAGGAACCGCTCCCTACACGGCACACAAACCGAGATCCCAGGAGCCACAGCACGTGAGATCTCAGGAGCCACACCCCACAGGGCACACACTGCGAGATCCTAGGAGAGCTTCCCCATACGGCACACAACGCGATATCCCAGGAGCCACAGCCCGTGAGATCTCAGGAGTCACACCCTACAGGGCACAAAACGCGAGATCCCAGGAACCGCTCTCTACACGGCACACAACGCGAGATCCCAGGAGCCACAGCCCGTAAGATCTCAGGAGCCACACCCCACAGGGCACACACTGCGAGATCCCAGGAGCTGCCCCCCATACGGCACACAACGCGATATCCCAGGAGCCACAGCCCGTGAGATCTCAGGAGCCACACCCTACAGGGCACAAAACGCGAGATCCCAGGAACCGCTCTCTACACGGCACACAACGCGAGATCCAAGGAGCCACAGCCCGTGAGATCTCAGGAGCCACACCCCACAGGGCACACAACGCGAGATCCCAGGAGCCACAGCCCGTGAGATCTCAGGAGCCACACCCCACAGGGCACACACTGCGAGATCCCAGGAGCTGCTCCCCATACGGCACACAACGCGAGATCCCAGGAGCCACAGTCCGTGAGATCTCAGGAGCCACACCCTACAGGGCACAAAATGCGAGATCCCAGGAACCGCTCCCTACACGGCACACAACGCGAGATCCCAGGAGCCACAGCACGTGAGATCTCAGGAGCCACACCCCACAGGGCACACACTGCGAGATCCCAGGAGCTGCTCCCCATACGGCACACAACGCAAGATCCCAGGAGCCACAGCCTGTGAGATCTCAGGAGCCACACCCTACAGGGCAAAAAACGCGAGATCCCAGGAACCGCTCTCTACACGGCACACAACGCGAGATCCCAGGAGCCACAGCCCGTGAGATCTCAGGAGCCACACCCCACAGGGCACACACTGCGAGATCCCAGGAACCGCTCTCTACACGGCACACAACGCGAGATCCCAGGAGCCACAGCCCGTGAGATCTCAGGAGCCACACCCCACAGGGCACACACTGCGAGATCCCAGGAACCGCTCTCTACACGGCACACAACACGAGATCCCAGGAGCCACAGCCCGTGAGATCTCAGGAGCCACACCCCACAGGGCACACTGCGAGATCCAGGAGCTGCTCCCCATACGGCACACAACGCGAGATCCCAGGAGCCACACACCATGAGATCCCGGGAGCTGCTCCCCACACACCGCAGGATCCACGGAACAGCCCCCTATGTTCCTGTCTGAGGCCAGATCATTAGAGATTCGAGATTACAGAATAGAAAGCAGAGAGCCGCGACGTTGCACCCCGACACCGCACAATGCAGGTGCACGCCGTGAAGAGGCTGATCTGACCACTAGAGGCACTGCTGCCCGGGATCCACACTCTCTGCTTCCTGTGGAATGGACTGCGCTGTCACACCAGGGTTCTGTCACTTGTGACACTGCCCCTTTAAGAGCGATGACCCAAAACCTAGGAAACAGATTTTGCAACTCATTCCCAAAGAGCAAATGAAAAAGAGCAAATGAGATAAAGTCCACACAGACAGAAGAGGGGCGCGGCCTCCAGAAAGCCGCAGAACATCGCGCCTTCACCGCCTGACAGTCATACATCCTGCAGATTGTTCCACCACTTACCTCTATACTCTGCAGCACATCGCTCCAGCACACACTGACCCCTCTGTACTCTGCAGCACATCGCTCCAGCACACACTGACCCCTCTACGCTCTGCAGCACATCGCTCCAGCACACACTGACCCCTCTATACTCTGCAGCACATCGCTCCAGCACACACTGACCCCTCTGTACTCTGCAGCACATCGCTCCAGCACACACTGACCCTCTATACTCTGCAGCACATCGCTCCAGCACACACTGACCCCTCTATACTCTGCAGCACATCGCTCCAGCACACACTGACCCCTCTGTACTCAGCAGCACATCGCTCCAGCACACACTGACCCCTCTATACTCTACAGCACATCGCTCCAGCACACACTGACCCCTCTGTACACAGCAGCACATCGCTCCAGCACACACTGACCCCTCTGTACTCTGCAGCACATCGCTCCAGCACACACTGACCCCTCTACGCTCTGCAGCACATCGCTCCAGCACACACTGACCCCTCTATGCTCTGCAGCACATCGCTCCAGCACACACTGACCCCTCTATACTCTGCAGCACATCGCTCCAGCACACACTGACCCCTCTATACTCTGCAGCACATCGCTCCAGCACACACTGACCCCTCAATGCTCTGCAGCACATCGCTCCAGCACACACTGACCCCTCTATACTCTGCAGCACATCGCTCCAGCACACACTGACCCCTCTGTACTCAGCAGCACATTGCTCCAGCACACACTGACCCCTCTGTACTCAGCAGCACACTCGCTCCAGCACACACTGACCCCTCTGTACTCTGCAGCACATCGCTCCAGCACACACTGACCCCTCTACGCTCTGCAGCACATCGCTCCAGCACACACTGACCCCTCTATGCTCTGCAGCACATCGCTCCAGCACACACTGACCCCTCTATACTCTGCAGCACATCGCTCCAGCACACACTGACCCCTCTATACTCTGCAGCACATCGCTCCAGCACACACTGACCCCTCAATGCTCTGCAGCACATCGCTCCAGCACACACTGACCCCTCTATACTCTGCAGCACATCGCTCCAGCACACATTGACCCCTCTGTACTCAGCAGCACATCGCTCCAGCACACACTGACCCCTCTGTACTCAGCAGCACATCGCTCCAGCACACACTGACCCCTCTGTACACAGCAGCACATCGCTCCAGCACACACTGACCCCTCTGTACTCTGCAGCACATCGCTCCAGCACACACTGACCCCTCTACGCTCTGCAGCACATCGCTCCAGCACACTGACCCCTCTATGCTCTGCAGCACATCGCTCCAGCACACACTGACCCCTCTATACTCTGCAGCACATCGCTCCAGCACACACTGACCCCTCTATACTCTGCAGCACATCGCTCCAGCACACACTGACCCCTCTGTACTCTGCAGCCATCGCTCCAGCACACACTGACCCTCTTACTCGCAGCACATCGCTCAGCCACACTGACCCCTCTATCATCGCAGCACATCCTCAGCACACATGCCTCTGTACTCGCAGACTCGCTCCAGCACACACGCCCTCTATACTCTGCACCATCGCTCGCACACTGACCCTCTGTACTCGCAGCACATCGCTCAGCAACATGACCCTCTGTATCTGCAGCCATCGCTCCGCACACTCTACCCCTCTTACTCTGCAGCACATGCTCAGCACACACTGACCCCTCTGACCTCGCTCAGCACACGCTCCAGACACATGACCCCTCGACTCTGCAGCACATCGCTCCAGCACACTGACCCTTACTCTGCAGCACATCGCTCCGCACACACTGACCCTCTGTACTCGCGACATCGCTCAGCAACACGACCCTCTATCCGCCCACACTGACCCCTCTGTACTCCAGACATGCTCAGCACACAGACCCCCTGTATCTCTGCAGCACATCGCTCCAGCACACACTGACCCTCTTACTCTGCAGCACATCGCTCCAGCACACACTGACCCCTCTGTACTCGCAACACATCGCTCCAGCACACTGACCCTCTTACTTGCAGCACATCGCTCCAGCACACACTGACCCCTCTGTACTCGCAGCACATCGCTCCGCACAATGACCCCTGTATCTGCAGCACATCGCCCTGACACACTGACCCTCTATACTCTGCAGCACATCGCTCAGCACACACTGACCCCTCTTACTCTGCAGCACATCGCTCCAGCACACACTGACCCTCTGTACTCTGCAGCAATCGCTCCAGCACACATGACCCTCTGTACTCAGCAGCACATCGCTCCAGCACACTGACCCTCTTACTCGCAGCACATCGCTCAGCACACACTGACCCCTCTTACTCTGCAGCACATCGCTCCAGCACACACTGACCCTCTATATCTGCAGCACATCGCTCCAGCACACACTGACCCCTCTGTACTCTGCAGCACATCGCTCCAGCACACACTGACCCCTCTGCATACTCTCAGCACATCGCTCCAGCACACATGACCCCTCTGTATCGCAGCACATGCTCCAGCACACACTGACCCTCTGTACTCTGCAGCACATCGCTCCAGCACACATGACCCTCTATACTCTGCAGCACATGCTCAGCAACATGACTCTTATGCGCAATGCCCAGCACAACTGACCTCTGTACTCAGCACATGTCAGCACACGACCTCTTATCTGCGACATCGCTCAGCCAGACCCCTCTGTCTCGCAGATCGCTCCAGCAATGACCTCTTATGCGACATCGCTCGAACACGACCCTTATTGCAGAATGCCAGCACACTGACCCTCTTACTCTGAGAATCGCCGCACAATGACCTTTACGCGAATGCCCAGCACCTGACCCCTCTGTATTGCGAATCGTCCAGACATGACCCTCTTACTCGCAGCACATCGCTCAGAACAGACCCTCTTACTCTCAGAATGTCGCACACATGACCTCTATCGCGACATCGCTCGCACACATGACCTTGTACTCGCAGCACATCTCAGCACAACTGACCTCTACTCGCGAATCGCTCAGCACCACTGACCCTCTTACTTGCAGCAGTCCGCACATGACCTGTACTTGCGCCTGTCCACAGCCTCTGTCCAGACGCGCATGCCTTTTGAGAATCTCGCACACAGACCTTTATCAGCGCAGAACAGCCTTATCTAGATCGCGAAAGACCTCTATTGCAGACGCTCGCACATGCTCTACTGCGCATCGCTCGAACTCTTTACGCAGGCATGCTCCAGCACACACTGACCCCTCTGTACTCAGCAGCACATCGCTCCAGCACACACTGACCCCTCTGTACTCAGCAGACATCGCTCCAGCACATATCTGACCCCTCTGTACTCTGCAGCACATCGCTCCAGCACACACTGACCCCTCTGTACTCTGCAGCACATCGCTCCAGCACACACTGACCCCTCTGTACTCTGCAGCACATCGCTCCAGCACACACTGACCCCTCTGTACTCTGCAGCACATCGCTCCAGCACATACTGACCCCTCTGTACTCTGCAGCACATCGCTCCAGCACACACTGACCCCTCTGTACTCTGCAGTACATCGCTCCAGCACACACTGACCCCTCTGTACTCTGCAGCACATCGCTCCAGCACACACTGACCCCTCTGTACTCTGCAGCACATCGCTCCAGCACATACTGACCCCTCTGTACTCTGCAGCACATCGCTCCAGCACACACTGACCCCTCTGTACTCTGCAGCACATCGCTCCAGCACACACTGACCCCTCTGTACTCTGCAGCACATCGCTCCAGCACATACTGACCCTCTGTACTCTGCAGCACATCGCTCCAGCACACACTGACCCCTCTGTACTCTGCAGTACATCGCTCCAGCACACACTGACCCCTCTGTACTCTGCAGCACATCGCTCCAGCACACACTGACCCCTCTGTACTCTGCAGCACATCGCTCCAGCACACACTGACCGCTAGGTCGATGCTTTATAACTGGAGCGGCTGCGAAGCCATAAAAGGGAAAATGTGATCTGTTTGCTTGGATTCCAGAGAGAACACTTCGGAGATGTAAACTCCGAGTTTCTCGGTGACGTGGGGCCAAGTTTCTGCTCGGACCGCTCACTTCCTGGCTGCGCTGGCCCTGGGTGTAGTGGGAGAGAAGAACGTGACCTGAGGGCCCCAAACATCTCATTACATCAGCACGGACGGACCCCCTGTATAGGGGGCCGGAGTTCATTCAATGGAGCTCTGCAACGCCGCTTCTGACAGTGACCTGGATCCTTGGCCTCATCCTCCTCACACATAGCTGAGGGTTGGTTACAATGTATCAGCGGCTCTTCTCTATGTGGCAACATTGTAACAAGCAGAAACAACTGACAGCACAGCCTGTGCTCCAGACACCATGTATATGGGGAGGCTCAGTGATACCAAGGCCTGGGGAGCAGACGCATCGTGTACATGGGGAGGCTCAGTGATACTAAGGCCTGGGGGCAGACACATCGTGTACATGGGGAGGCTCAGTGATACTAAGGCCTGGGGAGCAGACACATCGTGTACATGGGGAGGCTCAGTGATACTAAGGCCTGGGGAGCAGACACATCGTGTACATGGGGAGGCTCAGTGATACTAAGGCCTGGGGAGCAGACGCATCGTGTACATGGGGAGGCTCAGTGATACTAAGGCCTGGGGAGCAGACACATCGTGTACATGGGGAGGCTCAGTGATACTAAGGCCTGTGCTCCAGACACCATGTACATGGGGAGGCTCAGTGATACCAAGGCCTGGTGAGCAGACGCATCGGCTACATGGGGAGGCTCAGTGATACTAAGGCCTGGGGAGCAGACGCATCGTGTACATGGGGAGGCTCAGTGATACTAAGGCCTGTGCTCCAGACACCATGTACATGGGGAGGCTCAGTGATACCAAGGCCTGGTGAGCAGACGCATCGTGTACATGGGGAGGCTCAGTGATACTAAGGCCTGGGGAGCAGACGCATCCTGTACATGGGGAGGCTCAGTGATACTAAGGCCTGGGGAGCAGACGCATCGTGTACATGGGGAGGCTCAGTGATACTAAGGCTTGGGGAGCAGACGCATCGTGTACATGGGGAGGCTCAGTGATACTGAGGCCTGGGGAGCAGACGCATCCTGTACATGGGGAGGCTCAGTGATACAAAGGCCTGGGGAGCAGACGCATCCTGTACATGGGTAGGCTCAGTAATACTGAGGCCTGGGGAGCAGACACATCCTGTAAATGAGGAGGCTCAGTGATACCAAGGCCCAAACACATCCTGTACATGAGGAGGCTCAGTGATACCAAGGCCCGAACACATCCTGTACATGAGGAGGCTCAGTGATACCGAGGCCCGGACACATCTTGTCCATGAGGGAAGTCAGTGATACCAGGGCCCGAACACATCCTGTACATGAGGAGGCTCAGTGATACCAAGGCCCGGACACATCTTGTCCATGAGGGAAGTCAGTGATACAAAGGCCTGGACACATCCTGTACATGAGGAGGTTCAGTGATACCGAGGCCCGAACACATCCTGTACATGAGGAGGTTCAGTGATACCAAGGCCCGGACACATCCTGTACATGAGGAGGCTCAGTGATACCAAGGCCCGGACACATCTTGTCCATGAGGGAAGTCAGTGATACAAAGGCCTGGACACATCCTGTACATGAGGAGGTTCAGTGATACCGAGGCCCGAACACATCCTGTACATGAGGAGGTTCAGTGATACCAAGGCCTGAACACATCCTGTACATGAGGAGGCTCAGTGATACCAAGGCCCGAACACATCCTGTACATGAGGAGGCTCAGTGATACCAAGGCCTGAACACATCCTGTACATGAGGCTCAGTGATACAGAGGCCCGACACATCTTGTCTATGAAGGAAGTCAGTGATACCAAGGCCTGAACACATCCTGTACATGAGGCTCAGTGATACAGAGGCCCGGACACATCTTGTCCATGAGGGAAGTCAGTGATACCGAGGCCTGGACACATCCTGTACATGAGGAGGCTCAGTGATACCGAGGCCCGGACACATTCTATCCATGGATGGCTCAGTGATACCGAGGCACGAACACATCTTGTACATGAGGAGGCTCAGTGATACCGAGGCCCGGACACATTCTATCCATGGATGGCTCATTGGTACCGAGGCCCAGACATATCCTGTACATTGGGGGGTGGCTCAGTGGTACAGAGGACCAAGAACAGACGTCAGTCATTAATGTCTATAGATCCAGAAGACAAACAAGAGGCGACATTCCAGGCGGCTCCACGTTACGATGCCGATGCCGGGGGGGGGCTAGGATTCCTCCACATGAGGGGGCACAAGCCTCTGTCCTGGGTGGGTGTGTTAATCATGCCCCTATAGGAGGGTCCTCGCTGCAGAGAGCAATGACGGCTCCCCAAATCCTCCTTTGTGAGTGCTTGGAGCGGGGGTCCGGCTGTCCTGACACTTCCACCCGCTTCGTATACACAGGACGAAGACCCCATTGTAAGCAGATTATGGGCATAATCCCACATCAGAGTGCGGCTGGACGAGTCTGGGGGAGATAGACCCTCACACAGCCGGCATCTCTTCTACAACGTGTCCACTGCAGACAATCCTCTGGGGACTCCACACTGACACATTGGAACAAACGCTCATCTGTTTGAGCAGGGATAAGTCAGGGTGGACTCACATTACTGCGCACTCACACCAAGCAGAGATCTGGAGGGGCGCACTGGTCAAGAGCCGACCCAAGACCCCCAAACTGTCCCGTGCTCCTGGATGGCAGGGACTGGCCCTCGGGGACATCCGATCGCCGGCGTGGGGGGGGGTGGAGGCTGTGCTTTAAGGAAGCCTCTGACAGTCAAAGTTAGTGACCCAAGTCCAGGCATAATCTGCCACCTGCAGAGCCGCGCTCAGTGACCCGAGTCCAGTTGTAATCTGACACCTGAAGAGCAGCGCTCAGTGACCTGAATCCAGTTGTAATCTGCCACCTGCAGAGCAGAGCTCAGCGACCCAAGTCCAGGTGTAATCTGCCACCTGCAGAGCAGAGCTCAGTGACCCAAGTCCAGGTGTAATCTGCCACCTGCAGAGCAGAGCTCAGCAACCCAAGTCCAGGTGTAATCTGCCACCTGCAGAGCAGCGCTCAGTGACCCGAGTCCAGTTGTAATCTGCCACCTGCAGAGCCACGGTCAGTGACCCGAGTACAGTTGTAATCTGCCACCTGCAGAGCAGCGCTCAGTGACCCGAGTCCAGTTGTAATCTGCCACCTGCAGAGCAGAGCTCAGTGACCCAAGTCCAGTTGTAATCTGCCACCTGAAGAGCAGAGCTCAGTGACCCAAGTCCAGGCTTAATCTGCCACCTGCAGAGCAGCACTCAGTGACCCGAGTCCAGTTGTAATCTGCCACCTGAAGAGCAGAGCTCAGCGACCCAAGTCCAGGTGTAATCTGCCACCTGTGGAGCAGCGCTCAGTGACCAAGTCCAGGCATAATCTGCCACCTGCAGAGCCACGGTCAGTGACCCGAGTCCAGTTGTAATCTGTCACCTGAAGAGCAGCGCTCAGTGACCCGAGTCCAGTTGTAATCTGCCACCTGCAGAGCAGAGCTCAGCGACCCAAGTCCAGGTGTAATCTGCCACCTGTGGAGCAGCGCTCAGTGACCCAAGTCCAGGCATAATCTGCACCTGCAGAGCCACGGTCAGTGACCCGAGTCCAGTTGTAATCTGCCACCTGAAGAGCAGCGCTCAGTGACCCGAGTCCAGTTGTAATCTGCCACCTGCAGAGCAGAGCTCAGCGACCCAAGTCCAGGTGTAATCAGCCACCTGCAGAGCAGCGCTCAGTGACCCGAGTCCAGGCTTAATCTGCCACCTGCAGAGCATCACTCAGTGACCCGAGTCCAGTTGTAATCTGCCACCTGAAGAGCAGAGCTCAGCGACCCAAGTCCAGGTGTTATCTGCCACCTGTGGAGCAGCGCTCAGTGACCCAAGTCCAGGTGTAATCTGCCACCTGAAGAGCAGAGCTCAGTGACCCGAGTCCAGTTGTAATCTGCCACCTGCAGAGCAGAGCTCAGCAACCAAAGTCCAGGTGTAATCTGCCACCTGCAGAGCAGCGCTCAGTGACCCGAGTCCAGGCATAATCTGCCACCTAGAGCAGCACTCAGTGACCCGAGTCCAGTTGTAATCTGCCACCTGAAGAGCAGAGCTCAGCGACCCAAGTCCAGGTGTAATCTGCCACCTGCGGAGTAGCGCTCAGTGACCCAAGTCCAGGTGTAATCTGCCACCTGTGGAGCAGCGCTCAGTGACCCAAGTCTAGGTGTAATCTGCCACCTGCAGAGTAGCGCTCAGTGACCCAAGTCCAGGTGTATCTGCCACCTGCGGAGCAGCGCTCAGTGACCCAAGTCCAGGTGTAATCTGCCAAGTGCGGAGTAGCGCTCAGTGACCCAAGTCCAGGTGTAATCTGCCACCTGCAGAGCAGCGTCAGCGACCCAAGTCCAGGTGTAATCTGCCACCTGCAGAGCAGCACTCAGTGACCCGAGTCCAGTTGTAATCTGCCACTGAAGAGCAGAGCTCAGCGACCCAAGTCCAGGTGTAATCTGCCACCTGTGGAGCAGCGCTCAGTGACCCAAGTCCAGGCATAATCTGCCACCTGCAGAGCCACGGTCAGTGACCCGAGTCCAGTTGTAATCTGTCACCTGAAGAGCAGCGCTCAGTGACCAGAGTCCAGTTGTAATCTGCCACCTGCAGAGCAGAGCTCAGCGACCAAGTCCAGGTGTAATCTGCCACCTGTGGAGCAGCGCTCAGTGACCAAGTCCAGGCATAATCTGCCACCTGCAGAGCCACGGTCAGTGACCCGAGTCCAGTTGTAATCTGCCACCTGAAGAGCAGCGCTCAGTGACCCGAGTCCAGTTGTAATCTGCCACCTGCAGAGCAGAGCTCAGCGACCCAAGTCCAGGTGTAATCAGCACCTGCAGAGCAGCGCTCAGTGACCCGAGTCCAGGCTTAATCTGCCACCTGCAGAGCTCACTCAGTGACCGCGAGTCCAGTTGTAATCTGCCACCTGAAGAGCAGAGCTCAGCGACCCAAGTCCAGGTGTTATCTGCCACTGTGGAGCAGCGCTCAGTGACCCAAGTCCAGGTGTAATCTGCCACCTGAAGAGCAGAGCTCAGTGACCCGAGTCCAGTTGTAATCTGCCACCTGCAGAGCAAGCTCAGCAACCAAGTCCAGGTGTAATCTGCCACCTGAAGAGCAGAGCTCAGCGACCCAAGTCCAGGTGTAATCTGCCACCTGCGGAGTAGCGCTCAGTGACCCAAGTCCAGGTGTAATCTGCCACCTGTGGAGCAGCGCTCAGTGACCCAATCCAGGTGTAATCTGCCACCTGCGGAGTAGCGCTCAGTGACCCAAGTCGAGGTGTAATCTGCCACCTGCGGAGCAGCGCTCAGTGACCCAAGTCCAGGTGTAATCTGCCAAGTGCGAGAGTAGCGCTCAGTGACCCAAGTCCAGGTGTAATCTGCCACCTGCAGAGCAGCGTTCAGCGACCCAAGTCCAGGTGTAATCTGCCACCTGCAGAGCGGCGCTCAGTGACCCAAGTCCAGGTGTAATCTGCCACCTGCAGAGCCGCGCTCAGTGACCCGAGTCCATTGTAATCTGACACCTGAGAGCAGCGCTCAGTGACCTGAATCCAGTTGTAATCTGCCACCTGCAGAGCAGAGCTCAGCGACCCAAGTCCAGGTGTAATCTGCCACCTGCAGAGCAGCGCTCAGTGACCCGAGTCAGTTGTAATCTGCACTGCAGAGCACGGTCAGTGACGAGTCCAGTTGTATCTGCCACCTGCAGAGCGCGTCAGTGACCGAGTCAGTGTAATCTGCCACTGCAGAGCAGAGTCAGTGACCAGTCAGTTGTAATCTGCCACCTGAAGAGCAGGCTCGTGACCAGTCCAGTTAATCTCACCTGCAGAGCAGCACTCAGTGACCCGTCGTTGTATTGCACTGAAGAGCAGAGCTCAGCGACCAAGTCCAGGTGTAATCTGCCACTGTGGAGCAGCGCTCAGTGACCAGTCAGGATAATGCCACTGCAGGCACGGTCAGTGACCCGAGTCAGTTGTAATCTTCACCTGAGAGCAGCGCTCAGTGACCGAGTCAGTTGTAATCTGCCACCTGCAGCAGAGCTCAGCGACCCAAGTCCAGGTGTAATCTGCCACCTGTGGAGCAGCGCTCAGTGACCCAAGTCCAGGCATAATCTGCCACCTGCAGAGCCACGGTCAGTGACCCGAGTCCAGTTGTAATCTGCCACCTGAAGAGCAGCGCTCAGTGACCCGAGTCCAGTTGTAATCTGCCACCTGCAGAGCAGAGCTCAGCGACCCAAGTCCAGGTGTAATCAGCCACCTGCAGAGCAGCGCTCAGTGACCCGAGTCCAGGCTTAATCTGCCACCTGCAGAGCATCACTCAGTGACCCGAGTCCAGTTGTAATCTGCCACCTGAAGAGCAGAGCTCAGCGACCCAAGTCCAGGTGTTATCTGCCACCTGTGGAGCAGCGCTCAGTGACCCAAGTCCAGGTGTAATCTGCCACCTGAAGAGCAGAGCTCAGTGACCCGAGTCCAGTTGTAATCTGCCACCTGCAGAGCAGAGCTCAGCAACCAAAGTCCAGGTGTAATCTGCCACCTGCAGAGCAGCGCTCAGTGACCCGAGTCCAGGCATAATCTGCCACCTGCAGAGCAGCACTCAGTGACCCGAGTCCAGTTGTAATCTGCCACCTGAAGAGCAGAGCTCAGCGACCCAAGTCCAGGTGTAATCTGCCACCTGCGGAGTAGCGCTCAGTGACCCAAGTCCAGGTGTAATCTGCCACCTGTGGAGCAGCGTCAGTGACCCAAGTCCAGGTGTAATCTGCCACCTGCGGAGTAGCGCTCAGTGACCCAAGTCCAGGTGTAATCTGCCACCTGCGGAGCAGCGCTCAGTGACCCAAGTCCAGGTGTAATCTGCCAAGTGCGGAGTAGCGCTCAGTGACCCAAGTCCAGGTGTAATCTGCCACCTGCAGAGCAGCGTTCAGCGACCCAAGTCCAGGTGTAATCTGCCACCTGCAGAGCGGCGCTCAGTGACCCAAGTCCAGGTGTAATCTGCCACCTGCAGAGCGGCGCTCAGCGACCCAAGTCCAGGTGTAATCTGCCACCTGCAGAGCAGCGCTCAGTGACCCAAATCCAGGTGTAATCTGCCACCTGAAGAGCCGCGCTCATTGAATCAAGTCCAGGTGTAATCTACCACCTGAGGAGCAGCGCTCAGTGACCCAAGTCCAGGTGTAATCTATCACCTGCAGAGCAGCGCTCAGTGACCCAAGTCCAGGTGTAATCTACCACCTGCTGAGCAGCGCTCAGTGACTCAAATCCAGGTGTAATCTGCCACCTATGGAGAGCAGCGCTCAGTGACCCAAGTCCAGGTGTAATCTGCCACCTGTGGAGCAGTGCTCGGAGACCCAAGTCCAGGTGTAATCTGCCACTTGCGGAGCCGTGTTCGGAGACCCAAGTCCAGGTGTAATCTGCCACCTGCGGAGTAACGCTCAGTGACCCAAGTCCAGGTGTAATCTGCCACCTGTGGAGCAGCGCTCAGTGACCCAAGTCCAGGTGTAATCTGCCACCTGCGGAGTAGCGCTCAGTGACCCAAGTCCAGGTGTAATCTGCCATCTGCGGAGCAGCGCTCAGTGACCCAAGTCCAGGTGTAATCTGCCACCTGCGGAGTAGCGCTCAGTGACCATAACCAGGTGTAATCTGCCACCTGCAGAGTAGCGCTCAGTGACCCAAGTCCAGGTGTAATCTACCACCTGCTGAGCAGCGCTTAGCGACCCAAGTCCAGGTGTAATCTGCCACCTGCAGAGCAGCGCTCAGTGACCCAAGTCCAGGTGTAATCTGCCACCTGCAGAGCAGCGTTCAGCGACCCAAGTCCAGGTGTAATCTGCCACCTGCAGAGCAGCGCTCAGTGACCCAAATCCTGGTGTAATCTGCCACCTGAAGAACCACGCTCATTGACTCAAGTCCAGGTGTAATCTGCCACCTGCAGAGCAGCGCTCAGTGACCCAAGTCCAGGTGTAATCTGCCACCTGCAGAGCAGCGTTCAGCGACCCAAGTCCAGGTGTAATCTGCCACCTGCAGAGTAGCGCTCAGTGACCCAAATCCAGGTGTAATCTGCCACATGAAGAGCCGTGCTCATTGACTCAAGTCCAGGTGTAATCTACCACCTGAGGAGCAGCGCTCAGTGACCCAAGTCCAGGTGTAATCTACCACCTGCAGAGCAGCGCTCAGTGACCCAAGTCCAGGTGTAATCTACCACCTGCTGAGCAGCACTCAGTGACTCAAATCCAGGTGTAATCTACCACTTGCGGAGCAGTGCTCGGAGACCCAAGTCCAGGTGTAATCTACCACTTGCGGAGCAGTGCTCGGAGACCCAAGTCCAGGTGTAATCTACCACTTGCGGAGCAGTGCTTGGAGACCCAAGTCCAGGTGTAATCTGCCACTTGCGGAGCAGCACTCAGTGACCCAAGTCCAGGTGTAATCTGGCACCTGCGGAGAGGCACTCGGTGACCCAAGTCCAAGTGTAATCTATCATTTGCGGAGCAGCGCTCAGTGACCCAAGTCCAGGTGTAATCTGCCACCTGCGGAGCGGCAATCGGTGACCCAAGTCCAGGTGTAATCTACCACCTGCGGAGCAGTGCTCGGAGACCCAAGTCCAGGTGTAATCTACCACCTGCGAAGCAGCGCTCAGTGACCCAAGTACAGGTGTAATCTGCCACCTGCGGATCGGCACTCAGTGACCCAAGTCCAGGTGTAATCTACCACCTGCGGAGCAGCGCTCAGTGACCCAAGTACAGGTGTAATCTGCCACCTGCAGAGCGGCGCTTGCCTGACATTGCAGAGACAACAGTGATAAGGAAGCGATAAGGAAGCGACCTTTCATCTTCACTGACCCCCCCAAAAAAAACAAAAAACAAAGACTGAGCAGAGGAATCCAGCCTGACCGGCCGCACCCCACTGCTGGCCTGACACACTGCAACGACTCTGCTCCTCACCAGAAGGCTGGGAACGTACATTACTTCTCCCAGAACACAGATCCGGCGACTTTCTTCTGGTGCTGCTGAGGGTTTGTTACAATGAATCTGATCATGGAAGCAAAGAATTCGGGAAACAACTGTAACAAAACCCCAGCTCTGAACTGACCACGAGCAGAGGTCTGGACAGCGGAGGGAAGAGCGGAGCTGCACGAGAAGAGAGGGGCCCCCGCTGCCGCCATCTGGCCGCTCGCCTGGGACACGGGGGCACTTGGCGCAGGAGCGGCGGCCACAATGCGCTATTGTTAGAGCAGCGGACAAATAACGAGCCACTTATTCCGATGCCCCCGTGCCAGGCGCACGTGCCGCCCGCCACAGCGCCAAGCAGGATGGCGGCCCCCGCGTTATCCGCAGGTCAACCAGACCGGCGAAAAAAGGGTTAACGAGGAGCCGCAGCTGAGGGGGGTGATAGTGAGGTCATCGATCCACTGATGACATCATCACGGATCACACTCCAGTCCCATCCTTCCCATGATGGTGTCATGCCCCGCCCCTCAGACCACCGCTGTCCCGCAGACACTGCACTCCCATAATGCACTGCGCTGCCTTCCCCTCTAACACTGCAGCGATCGCTGCCGACATAAAGCCAGGCATTAATTACAGCAGAGAAATCCCAGGAACGATCCTCCATAATCTGTCAGATTCTGCTCTCCAGTCACAGGGACGGCTCCAGGAGCAGAGATCGCACAGCGGCACCGCGCACACGGCTCTGCCGCACCGCACGCACACGGCTCTGCCGCATTAGGAATTGAAAGGGACGGCGCGATTGATCAGCAGCTCAACAATATCAAGAGAAATCCAACCACAAAACACTCCCATCATCCAGAGGACACAAGTGCCCGTATTCTTAATGAGGCCCACCAGCAGGATCCAAAACTCCAGAGCTGCACTCACTAGAATACTGCTCATTACTGGAAACAGTCATCAAGGTGATAAGCAAAGAAGAAAAGATTACTGACAGATGAGAAGCCACATCCCAGGATACAAATCACCAGGACATGGCAGGGGAGCTGGGAGATTTCAGCTCTGACGCTGCAGAATAGTGAATGCAGCTCTGGAGTATAATACAGGATGTAACTCAGGATCAGTAATGTAATGTATGCACACAGTGACTGCACCAGCAGAATAGTGAGTGCAGCTCTGGAGTATAATACAGGAGGTAACTCAGGATCAGTAATGTAATGTATGTACACAGTGACTGCACCAGCAGAATAGTGAGTGCAGCTCTGGAGTATAATACAGGAGGTAACTCAGGATCAGTAATGTATGTACACAGTGACTGCACCAGCAGAATAGTGAATGCAGCTCTGGTGTATAATACAGGAGGTAACTCAGGATCAGTAATGTAATGTATGTACACAGTGACTGCACCAGCAGAATAGTGAGTGCAGCTCTGGAGTATAATACAGGAGGTAACTCAGGATCAGTAATGTAATGTATGTACACAGTGACTGCACCAGCAGAATAGTGAGTGCAGCTCTGGAGTATAATACAGGAGGTAACTCAGGATCAGTAATGTAATGTATGTACACAGTGACTGCACCAGCACAATAGTGAGTGCAGCTCTGGAGTATAATGCAGGATGTAACTCAGGATCAGTAATGTAATGTATGTACACAGTGACTGCACCAGCAGAATAGTGAGTGCAGCTCTGGAGTATAATACAGGATGTAACTCAGGATCAGTAATGTAATGTATGTACACAGTGACTGCACCAGCAGAATAGTGAGTGCAGCTCTGGAGTATAATACAGGAGGTAACTCAGGATCAGTAATGTATGTACACAGTGACTGCACCAGCAGAATAGTGAATGCAGCTCTGGTGTATAATACAGGAGGTAACTCAGGATCAGTAATGTAATGTATGTACACAGTGACTGCACCAGCAGAATAGTGAGTGCAGCTCTGGAGTATAATACAGGAGGTAACTCAGGATCAGTAATGTAATGTATGTACACAGTGACTGCACCAGCAGAATAGTGAGTGCAGCTCTGAAGTATAATACAGGAGGTAACTCAGGATCAGTAATGTATGTACACAGTGACTGCACCAGCAGAATAGTGAGTGCAGCTCTGGAGTATAATGCAGGATGTAACTCAGGATCAGTAATGTAATGTATGTACACAGTGACTGCACCAGCAGAATAGTGAGTGCAGCTCTGGAGTATAATACAGGATGTAACTCAGGATCAGTAATGTAATGTATATACACAGTGACTGCACCAGCAGAGTAGTGAGTGCAGCTCTGGAGTATAATACAGGAGGTAACTCAGGATCAGTAATGTATGTACACAGTGACTGCACCAGCAGAGTAGTGAGTGCAGCTCTGGAGTATAATACAGGATGTAACTCAGGATCAGTAATGTAATGTATGTACACAGTGACTGCACCAGCAGAATAGTGAGTGCAGCTCTGGAGTATAATACAGGATGTAACTCAGGATCAGTAATGTAATGTATATACACAGTGACTGCACCAGCAGAGTAGTGAGTGCAGCTCTGGAGTATAATGCAGGATGTAACTCAGGATCAGTAATGTAATGTATGTACACAGTGACTGCACCAGCAGAATAGTGAGTGCAGCTCTGGAGTATAATACAGGATGTAACTCAGGATCAGTAATGTAATGTATATACACAGTGACTGCACCAGCAGAGTAGTGAGTGCAGCTCTGGAGTATAATACAGGAGGTAACTCAGGATCAGTAATGTATGTACACAGTGACTGCACCAGCAGAGTAGTGAGTGCAGCTCTGGGGTATAATACAGGATGTAACTCAGGATTAGTAATGTATGTACACAGTGACTGCACCAGCAGAATAGTGAGTGCAGCTCTGGAGTATAATACAGGATATAACTCAGGATCAGTAATGTAATGTATGTACACAGTGACTGCACCAGCAGAATAGTGAGTGCAGCTCTGGAGTGTAATACAGGAGGTAACTCAGGATCACTAATGTAATGTATGTACACAGTGACTGCACCAGAAGAATAGTGAGTGCAGCTCTGGAGTATAATACAGGATATAACTCAGGATCAGTAATGTAATGTATGTACACAGTGACTGCACCAGCAGAATAGTGAGTGCAGCTCTGGAGTGTAATACAGGAGGTAACTCAGGATCACTAATGTAATGTATGTACACAGTGACTGCACCAGAAGAATAGTGAGTGCAGCTCTGGGGTATAGTACAGGATATAACTCAGGATCAGTAATGTATGTACACAGTGACTGCACCAGCAGAATAGTGAGTGCAGCTCTGGAGTATAATACAGGATTTAACTCAGGATCAGTAAGTAATGTATGTACACAGTGACTGCACCAGCAGAATAGTGAGTGCAGCTCTGGAGTATAATACAGGATGTAACTCAGGATCAGTAATGTAATGTATGTACACAGTGACTGCACCAGCAGAATAGTGAGTGCAGCCATGGGCGTACCCAGGATCAAAACTAGGGGGGGGCAAGCCAATGTCACATCTTATACAGGTTACATCATATGCACTGTACATTATCCTGCATATTAGGTATGGAGCATTAGAACTGTTGTATATTGTATAATACAGCAGTGTATGCGACACTACTGTACGCTGTATATACCATATATTATACATGGCACACCCGCCTCTATACAAAGAATAAGAGGCATTATAACCTGTATATGAAAAGTATAATACAGCAGTGTATATACACTCTATATACCGCACACAATGTGTATGACCCTGTATACACCATATACTACACTCTATATACCGCACACAATTTATATGGCCTATATACCGCACACAATGTGAAAATAGTCATTTTTCATTAAGCTGGGGCTATACGTCAACTTTGGCCATGAAACAGCTGCTTGTATAATGCAGGTAAATGGGGTCGCATTGTGACCCGGCTAGGTACCGCGACAAAGAATCAGAACCAGTTGGATTTTTTTTGCAACTTGATTGTCGCAGTTGCAATACCTTGTGGGTCATAATGCAACCCCATCGATGGAGCAGCAGCAGCCTAGAGCAATTTTTGGCCGTTTGTGTCACAGCCAATGTCGCCTTCTTTGATGGACGAGAAATGTATATAAATACTATTCAAAACAATGTACATATTTTATGACATGAGAGAGAGACCTGTGCACTTCACTGTGCACTATAGAGCCATATCATGAGAGAGACCTGTGCTCTTCACTGTGCACTATAGAGCCGTACATGTGAGAGAGACCTGTGCACTATAGAGCCATATCATGAGAGACCTGTGCATTTCACTGTGCACTATAGAGCCATATCATGAGACCTGTGCACTATAGAGCCATATCATGAGACCTGTGCACTATAGAGCCATATCATGAGAGACCTGTGCATTTCACTGTGCACTATAAAGCCATATAGAGACCTGTGCACTATAGAGCCATATCATGAGAGACCTGTGCACTATAGAGCCATATCATAAGAGACCTGTGCATTTCACTGTGCACTATAGAGCCATATCATGAGACCTGTGCACTATATAGCCATATCATGAGAGACCTGTGCACTATAGTCATATCATGAGACCTGTGCACTATAGAGCCATATCATGAGACATGTGCACTATAGAGCCATATCATGAGAGACATGTGCACTATAGAGCCATATCATGAGAGACATGTGCACTATAGAGCCATATCATGAGAGACATGTGCACTATAGAGCCATATCATGAGAGACATGTGCACTATAGAGCCATATCATGAGAGACCTGTGCACTATAGAGCCATATCATGAGAGACCTGTGCATTTCACTGTGCACTATAGAGCCATACAGAGAGAGAGACCTCCGACGCAGAAGCTTCCGCCACTACTCACCCCGGCACAGAGTGGCTCCTAATAACAGGTCTCACAGGACAGGTGCAGATCTGTGGGACCCTTGGCCAGCAGCAGGAGGAAGCAGCCATAGCTAGCAGCTGCACTCACACACTCAAGCAGCCGGGCAGCTGAAGGACCTGTGGACACGCCTCTCTCTGGATCATGTGACCCTGTGACTGCATTCAATCCATCCTGATTCTTCACATATGTAACTAGAGGACCTGCGGTGACACCTCCCTGCTGCGGGTCACATGGTTGGGTGATGTCCTCCTCTCTTTCACTATGGGTGGACTGATCGGTGGCAGAGTCTCAGCCTGTGCTGCAGTGAGTCCCGCCCCCTGTCAGCTTTGTGTGTCTGCCTGCTCTCCAAGTTCTTTGTGTGCCCCTGCTTCTAGGGGGGGGCAGTTGCCCCCCCTGCCCCACGGTGGGTACGCCCATGAGTGCAGCTCTGGAGTATAATACAGGATGTAACTCAGGATCCGTAATGTAATGTATGTACACAGTGACTGCACCAGCAGAATAGTGAGTGCAGCTCTGGAGTATAATACAGGATGTAACTCAGGATCAGTAATGTAATGTATGTACACAGTGACTGCACCAGCAGAATAGTGAGTGCAGCTCTGGAGTATAATACAGGATGTAACTCAGGATCAGTAATGTATGTACACAGTGACTGCCCAGCAGAATAGTGAGTGCAGCTCTGGATTATAATACAGGATGTAACTCAGGATCAGTAATGTATGTACACAGTGACTGCACCAGCAGAATAGTGAGTGCAGCTCTGGAGTATAATACAGGATGTAACTCAGGATCAGTAATGTAATGTATGTACACAGTGACTGCACCAGCAGAATAGTGAGTGCAGCTATGGAGTATAATACAGGATGTAACTCAGGATCAGTAATGTAATGTATGTACACAGTGACTGCACCAGCAGAATAGTGAGTGCAGCTCTGGTGGAAAATGCTGATTGTGGAGATTCTTTCTAGGTGTGATGGTATGGGAATTCCTCTGTCTATTTTTGGCTGCACTTCCCCTTTAAGCCTCGTATTCGGTCACATGTAGTAGATGGATTACAGAGGAGGAAGTGCGATTACTCAGAAGTCGTGGAGCATTTTCTCACGGTGACACCGGTGGGTGAATATAGCAGAAACCACTAGAAATGTGGAAACAGAAGGCGTCATGCGATGCATCAGCACTGGAACTTCCAGCAGCGCCCCCTCTGGACAGGTCGCCTCGTTACGTGGGAATCATTGTACACACGTTATAGAGGAGCCAGTCCCATGTAAATAACCTTGATCATTCTAGAACCTTCTATCAGAGTTTGTGACTATTCACCTCCTTATGGTTTCAAGATCGGCGCTAACTGTCAGTGAATGGAAAGTGGCCACATCCGGAAGCCGAGACCTGAAACCAACGGCTGAGTGTTTGTTACAGTGTGTACGGGATAACGGTCCTCCCAACCGACACATTGTTAAGAGACGGATGTGAGCGGAGGACTGTCTGCACTGACACACAGTAACGAATCTGCAGAGCTCAGCCTGTCCAGGAGTATAAGGGGGCTGCACACCCGCCGATCAGTCATGACACCTCTGCGCTCACGATCGCACCCCGTGCTGTGCGGCGGTGACACCAGCAGCTCCGCGCCGGCGGACAGATAAATATAGAGGAAAGCAAATACTTGTTAAAGGTCAGAATCTGCAGAAATCTGTGCGGCTGCCAGCAGGAAGGAGCAGGAACAGGGTGCAGGCAGAGGGGGCGCAAGGGCAGAGGCAGAGGGGGCACAGGCAGAGGGGGCGCAGGGGCAGAGGCTGTGCAGGGGGCAGAGTAGGCGCAGGGGGCAGAGAGGCAGAGGAGGCGCAGGGGGCAGAGAAGGCGCAGGCATAGGGGGCGCAGGGGGCAGAGGAGGAGCAGGCAGAAGGGGCGCAGGCACAGGGGGCGCAGGGGGCAGAGGAGGCGCAGGCAGAAGGGGCGCAGGCAGAGGGGGCGCAGGGGCAGAGAGGGCGCAGGGGGCAGAGAGGGCGCAGGCAGAAGAGGTGGAGGGGCAGAGAGGGCGCAGGGGGCAGAGAGGCAGCGAGGACGCAGGCAGAGGGGGCTTAGGGGGCAGAGGAGGCGCAGGGAGCAGATAGGGCGCAGGGGCAGAGAGGGCGCAGCGGGCAGAGAGGGCGCAGCGGGCAGAGAGGGCGCAGCGGGCAGAGAGGGCGCAGGCAGAAGGGGCGGAGGGGGCAGAGAGGGCACAGGCAGAGGGGCTTAGGGGGCAGAGAAGGCGCAGGGGGTAGAGAGGCAGAGAGGACGCAGGCAGAAGGGGCACAGGGGGCAGAGAGGGCGCAGGGAGCAGAGGGGGCGAAGGCAGAGGGGGCTTAGGGGGTAGAGGAGGCGCAGGGAGCAGAGAGGCAGAGGGGGCGCAGGGGGCAGAGAGGCAGAGAGGACGCAGGCAGAAGGGATGAAGGGGCAGAGAGGACGCAGGGGACAGAGAGGGCGCAGGCAGAGGGGCTTAGGGGGCAGAGAAGGCGCAGGGAGCAGAGGGGGCAAAGGCAGAGGGGGCTTAGGGGTAGAGGAGGCGCAGGGAGCAGAGAGGCAGAGGGGGCGCAGGGGGCAGAGAGGACGCAGGGGGCAGAGAGGGCACAGGCAGAAGGGCAGAGAGGGCGCAGGGGGCAGACAGGATGCAGGCAGAGGGGGCTTAGGGGACAAAGAAGGCGCAGGGGGCAGAGAGGACGCAGGCAGAAGGGGCGCAGGGGGTAGAGAGGTTGCAGGCAGAGGGGGCTTAGGGGACAGAGAAGGCGCAGGGGGCAGGGAGGCAGAGAGGACACAGGCAGAAGGGGTGAAGGGGCAGAGAGGACGCAGGGGACAGAGAGGGCGCAGGCAGAGGGGGCTTAGGGGGCAGAAAAGGCGCAGGGAGCAGAGGGGGCAAAGGCAGAGGGGGCTTAGGGGGTAGAGGAGGCGCAGGGAGCAGAGAGGCAGAGGGGGCGCAGGGGGCAGAGAGGACGCAGGGGGCAGAGAGGGCGCAGGCAGAAGGGGCAGAGAGGGCGCAGGGGGCAGACAGGATGCAGGCAGAGGGGGCTTAGGGGACAAAGAAGGCGCAGGGGGCAGAGAGGACGCAGGCAGAAGGGGCGCAGGGGGTAGAGAGGGCGCAGGCAGAAGGGGCGGAGGGGGCAGAGAGGGCGCAGGCAGAGGAGCAGAGAAGACGCAGGGGCAGAGAGGACGCAGGCAGAAGGGGCGCAGGGGGCAGAGAGGGCGCAGGAGGCAGAGAGGCAGAGAAGACGCAGGCAGAAGGGGCGAAGGGGGCAGAGAGGACGCAGGGGACAGAGGGCGCAGGCAGAGGAGGCTTAGGGGGCAGAGGAGGCGCAGGGAGCAGAGAGGCAGAGGGGGCGCAGGGGCAGAGAGGACGCAGGGGGCAGAGAGGGCGCAGGCAGAAGGGGCAGAGAGGGCGCAGGGGCAGACAGGACGCAGGCAGAGGGGGCTTAGGGGACAGAGAAGGCGCAGGGGGCAGAGAGGACGCAGGCAGAAGGGGCGCAGGGGGAAGAGAGGGCGCAGGCAGAAGGGGCGGAGGGGCAGAGAGGGCGCAGGCAGAGGGGCAGAGAAGACACAGGGGCAGAGAGGCAGAGAGGACGCAGGCAGAAGGGGCGCAGGGGCAGAGAGGCAGAGAGGACGCAGGCAGAGGGGCGCAGGGGCAGAGAGGGCGCAGGGGGTAGAGGAGGCGCAGGGAGCAGAGAGGCAGAGGAGGCGCAGTGGGCAGAGGAGGCGCAGGGGGCAGAGAGGGCGCAGGGGGCAGAGAGGGCGCAGGCAAAGGGGGCGCAGAGGCAGAGGTGGCGCAGAGGCAGAGGGGGCACAGGGAGCAGAGGGCAGAGGGGGCACAGAGGCAGAGGGGGCGCAGGGAGCAGAGAGGGTGCAGGCAATGGGTGCGCAGACGCAGATGGGGTGCAGGCAGAGGGGGCACAGGCAGAGGGGCCGCAGAGGGCAGAGGCGGCGCATGCAGAGGGGGCGCAGGAAGAGGGGACACAGGAAGAGGGGGCAGAGGCAGAGGGCACAGAGGGCGCAGAGGCAGAGGGGGCGCATCTTCCCACCCCCCCAGCTGATTGATATGGTAATTGGGAATCGTTGGCACTGAGATTCACAGGGAAATACCAGATCAAACAAAAAATCACATGGAGATGTGTGGGGGGCGGCAGTAACCCCATCATCACCAGAGCCCGCAGTGCTCTCCTCCCCCACATGGCAGCCATATTGCTCCACTCCAAGCACTCACGATATCAGGGGCGTGGGAAGGGGCAGAGCAACCTCCGAAATCCTGAGAATAGGAACAGCGCCCCCAGTATATGAAGGACGTGTCCAGTACTGCAGTTCAGTTCTAATATTGGCCATCGGACTCAGCTGCAACACCGCACATGGCCTGAACACTGGGGGGGCACTGCTCTGGAGGAAAAACAAACTATTTCTCATCCACAGCCCCTTTACAGGTTCCTGCTCCCCAAGAAGATAAGGAGGGATCCCCCCAAACATCCGGGCGCAATAAGAGCCCCCCATACGATAATCCCTGCACTGCAGAGACGAAAAAACTACAGCGGAGCAGAGCGCAGGGCTACAGTGGCACCGCGGAGCAGAGCGCAGGGCTACAGAGGCACCGCGGAGCAGAGCGCAGGGCTACAGAGGCACCGCGGAGCAGAGCGCAGGGCTACAGAGGCACCGCGGAGCAGAGCGGAGGGCAACAGAGGCACAGCGGAGCAGAGCACAGGGCAACAGAGGCACAGCGGAGCAGAGCTCAGGGCAACAGAGGCACAGCGGAGCAGAGCGCAGGGCAACAGAGGCACAGCGGAGCAGAGCAACAGGCACAGCGGAGCAGAGCAACAGGCACAGCGGAGCAGAGCACAGGGCAACAGGCACAGTGGAGCAGAGCGCAGGGCAACAGAGGCACAGTGGAGCAGAGCGCAGGTCAACAGAGACACAGCGGAGCGGAGCAGAGCAACAGAGGCACAGCGGAGCAGAGCACAGGGCAACAGAGGCACCGCGGAGCAGAGCGCAGGGCAACAGAGGCACAGCGGAGCAGAGCGCAGGGCAACAGAGGCACAGCGGAGCAGAGCGCAGGGCAACAGAGGCACAGCGGAGCAAAGCGCAGGACAACACAACAGATCGCAGCACGCAGCACAGAGCAACAGAACTCCCCTTTCTCCCCATCATCTCTCTTTTCCTCCATTTCACCTCCGTGTACCCTCTCCTCTCCGTATTCTCCCCTCTCCTCCCCTCCACCATGTCTCCCCTCTTCTTCCTGTCTCCCCTCTCCTCCCCGTTTGCTCTCTTCTCCCAGTTTCCTCTCTTCTCTCCTCTCCTCCCTGTTTCCTCTCTTCTCCCCTCTCCTCCCCGTTTCCTCTCTTCTCCCTCTTCTCTCCGTCTCCCCTCCTCCGTGTCCTGCGGAGCCCGTGGGCCGCTGTGTGGAGGACACACTGGGCATTGTCCTAGAATATGAGCGGGCGGATCATGTGCCGCGGTCCTGGGAGAGAGAACAGTAACACCACATTCTGCTCCACCTGCGCTGCTGCCGTTCGTCGCCTCATCAGCTCCAGAAACCACCACTCATTAGCGGATCAGAGTCCCGAGTGAAGCCGCAGATTACAGGACAATGAGGAGGCAGAAGATCAAAGGTGACAGCCAGGAGCAAATCAGAAACTGCAGACACCCGGCCTGGTGTGAACGAGCGCTGAGAAAAGGGCTAAAGAATAAAAGCTCAGAGACATGAAGGGTTCACAAAGATAAGATCAGAGACACAGGGGAGGAAGCCCCATCTATCACCTCCGGGAAGGGGGGGCCTCGTCTATCACCTCTGCGGGGGGGGGCTCGTCTATCACCTCCGGGGGGGCCCTCGTCTATCACCTCCGGGGGGGGGCCTCGTCTATCGCAAAGATAAGATCAGAGACACAGGGGAGGAAGCCCCATCTATCACCTCGGGGAAGGGGTGCCTCGTCTATCACCTCTGTGGGGGGGGCCTCGTCTATAACCTCCGGGGGGATCGTCTATCACCTCCGGGGGGGCCCTCGTCTATCATCTCCGGGGGCCTCGTCTATCACCTCCGGGGGGCCTCGTCTATCACCTCCGGGGGGGCTCTTCTATCCCCTCTGGGGGGGCTCGTCTATCACCTCTGGGGGCCCTCGTTTATCAACTCCGGGGGGGGGGGGAGGCCTCGTCTATCACCTCCGGGGGGGGTGGCCTCGTCTATCACTTCCGGGGGGGGGGCCTCGTCTATCACTTCCGGGGGGTTCTCGTCTATCACCTCCGGGGGGGGCCCTTGCCTATCACTTCCGGGGGGGCCTCGTCTATCACCTCGGGGGGGGGGCTCGTCTATCACCTCAGGGGGGGGCCCCCATCTATCACCTCAGTGACAGGAGCCAGACACTGATGCGTTACATAAATGTTGCATCGTTAGACGATCGAATCTCCAAAACCCAACAGCGCCCCCGCTATGCGGAGATATAAAATGCAGATCGGGGGGGGAGATGAGCCTGAGACCCCCGAATTCACCAACAATTCCCGGCTTTCTGGATGGACGTGCAGCAGACGAGGACACGACAGACGACGTCTCTTACCTTGACACTGGAATCCCTGCTTCCCGAAGCCCCTGAATGAGAAGAGAAAAAACACGACTTATAGAGACCACCGAGGGCAAAACAAGGGGCCAAGACCCCACAAATATAATCATAGCAACACTGGGGGGTCAGAAAGAAAAAGTGACCGAGAAAAGGGGGAAGAGAAGTGAACCCCAACATCAATATCATCCCGTACTCCCAGCGTCACCATCCCCTAGCACCAGAGTAAGGTCACCGTCGAGTAACACCCCCAGAGTCGACGTCACCGTCCCGTACGACCCCCAGAGTCGGCGTCACCGTCCCGTACGACCCCCAGAGTCGGCGTCACCGTCCCGTAACACCCCAGAGTCGGCGTCACCGTCCCCGTAACACCCCCAGAGTCAGCGTCACCGTCCCTTAACACCCCCAGAGTCAGCATACTCGTCCCGTACCACCCAGAGTCAGCGTCCTCGTCCCATTACCCGAGCGTCAGCGACCCGTAACCCGAGCTTCAGCTACCCGTAACCCGAGCTTCAGCGACATTGTCCCGTACCCCAAGTGACAGTGTCATTATCCCGTACCCCGGGTGTCAGTCTCATTATCCTGTACCATGAAACTGCATATAGATGATAGGTGTGCAGAATACAATATATAGGGGCAGTGTACCTTATAAAGCTGTATATAAGGGAAGGGAGTTCAGTGCATAATAAATAGGGCAGTGTACTATTTATACATGAAGGGTGTGCAGTATAATATATAGGGGCAGAGTGTGGTATATAGGTGAAGGTGTGTACAGTGTATAGGTGTATATAGGTGATGGGTGTACATGATATAATATATAGGGGAACTGTAAATAGGTGAAGGGTGCGCAGTGTATAATATATTGGGACAGAGTACAGTATATAGTTGAAGGGTGTGCAGTGTTTAATATATAGAGCAGTGTACAACATATAGGTGAAAGATGTGCAGTGTATGATATATCGAAATTGTACAGTATATAGGTGAATATAGCTGACGGATTTGCAGTGTATAATTTATCAGGAAAGTGTACAGTATATAGGTGAATATAGCTGACGGATTTGCAGTGTATAATTTATCGGGACAGTGTACAGTATATAGGTGAATATAGCTGACGGATTTGCAGTGTATAATTTATCGGGACAGTGTACAGTATATAGGTGTATATAGAGGAGGGTGTGTAGTGTATAATATATAGGGAAAGTGTAAAGTATATAAGTGAATATAAAGGAAGGGTGTGCAGTGTATAATATAGGGACAGTGTACAGTATATAGGTGAAGGGTGTACATGATATAACATATAGGTGAAGTGTACAGTATATCGGTGTATATAGGTGAAGGGTGTGCAGTGTATAATATTTGAGGCAGTATACAATATATAGGTGTATATAGGTGATGGGTGTACATGATATATATGGGAAGTGTACAGTGTATCGGTGTATATAGGGGAAGGGCGGGCCGTGTATAATATATAGGGGCAGTGTACAGTATATAGGTGTATATAGGTGAAGGGTGTGCAGTGTATAATTGTGGCAGTATACAATATATAGGTGTATATAGGTGATGGTGTACATGATATATATGGGAAGTGTACAGTGTATCGGTGTATATAGGGGAAGGGCGGGCAGTGTATAATATATAGGGCAGTGTACAGTATATAGGTGAAGGGCGGGCAGTGTATAATATATAGGGGCAGTGTACAGGATAAAGGTGTATACAGATGACAGGTGCGCAGTATAGACTATATACAGACAGGGTACAGTATATAATATGTAGGGGCAGTGTATATAGATGATATGTTTGCCATATATGACGTAATGGAGCAGCGCACAGTATATAGATGTAAAGTACATTCAGGTTGTGTACGGTATGAAGGTATATATAATTGATGGATGTACCGTATATAAGTGCAGAATACAGTATATAGGGTATGTTGTATGTAGATGATGGGTGTATGGTAAATAATATATAGGCGCACTGTAAATCATAGGGGCATGAGTATATAAATATACAGTTGTATATAGATACTGGGTACATGGTATAGAATACATAGGTGTATATAGACGTACAATAAATATTACATAGGGGCAGTATATAGCATCTAGGTGAACAGATAAACAGTGTATAGGGCAGCAGGCATCACATAGGTGTACGGTGCATATAGATGATGGGTATACAATATATAATACACAGGACAGTATATATGTGTATATACATGTGTGATGACTGTAGATTATGGTATACAGCATACAAAGTAGAGCGGCAGTGTACAGTATATAGGGGATGGAATACACTGACATACAATATAATAATATATAGGGAAGGTGTATGGTATATATACAGGTGTATGGCGTATCTAAACACTGGCTACACAGTAAAGAAAATACAGGGGCAGTATATGTGTGTATGACGGCTATAGATGGTCAGTATATAGCATGTATAGGCAGTGTACAGTAAAAAAAGAATATATAATATATAGGTACATAGTGTAAGTGTACAGGTGAGTGGTGTATACAATAGGGAAGTACATTAATATACAATATACAGATGATGGGTACACAGCACATCTATAGGGGCAGCAAACGGCATATAGGTGTATACACGCGTGTGGTGCGTATAGAGGAGCAATATATAGGTGTATGGTGTATATAGATGAAAGCTAGCATATAGGGGAAGAGTACAATATATAGGTGTACATAGATGAGTGTACAGGAATTAATATATAAAGGGCCAATGTAAGGTATATGGGAGTATATGAAGGTGTATAGATAGGTAGATGCACAGTACACACATATATATGAATATATAGGAGCATATATACAATGTAGACAGTATGCAGATGATGTGTGCAGTATATAGGGGCAGTATACAGATGATGTGTACAGTATATGGGGCAGTATACAGATGATGTGTACAGTATATAGGGGCAGTATACAGATGATGTGTACAGTATATAGGGGCAGTATACAGATGATGTGTACAGTAATATGGGGGCAGTATACAGATGATGTGTACAGTATATGGGGCATATACAGATGATGTGTACAGTATATAGGGCAGTATACAGATGTGGTACAGTATATAGGGGCAGTATACAGATGATGTGTACAGTATATAGGGGCAGTATACAGATGTGTACAGTATATGGGGCAGTATACAGATGATGTGTACAGTATATAGGGGCAGTATACAGATGATGTGTACAGTATATAGGGGCAGTTATACAGATGATGTGTACAGTATATAGGGGCAGTATACAGATGATGTGTACAGTATATGGGGCAGTATACAGATGATGTGTACAGTATATAGGGGCAGATATACAGGTGTACAGTATATAGGGGCAGTATACAGATGATGTGTACAGTATATAGGGGCAGTATACAGATGATGTGTACAGTATATGGGCAGTATACAGATGATGTGTACAGTATATAGGGGCAGTATACAGATGATGTGTACAGTATATGGGGCAGTATACAGATGATGTGTACAGTATATAGGGGCAGTATACGATGATGTGTACTATATATGGGCAGTATACAGATGATGTGTACAGTATATAGGGGGCAGTATACAGATGTGTACAGTATATAGGGGCAGTATACAGATGATGTGTACAGTATATAGGGCAGTATACAGATGATGTGTACAGTATATAGGGCAGTATACAGATGATGTGTACAGTTATATAGGGCAGTATACAGATGATGTGTACAGTATATGGGGCAGTATACAGATGATGTGTCATATATATGGGGCAGTATACAGATGATGTGTACAGTATATAGGGCAGTATACAGATATATGGTACAGTATATAGGGGCAGTATACAGATGATGTGTACATATATGGGCAGTATACAGATGAGTGTACAGTATATAGGGGCAGTATACAGATGATGTGTACAGTATATAGGGGCAGTATACAGATGATGTGTACAGTATATAGGGCAGTATACAGATGTGTACAGTATATAGGGCAGTATACAGATGATGTGTACAGTATATAGGGCAGTATACAGATGATGTGTACAATATATGGGGGCAGTATACAGATGATGTGTACAGTATATAGGGGCAGTATACAGATGATGTGTGCAGTATATAGGGGCAGTATACAGATGATGTGTGCATTATATGGGGGCAGTATACAGATGATGTGTACAGTATATGGGGCAGTATACAGATGATGTGTACAATATATGGGGCAGTATACAGATGATGTGTACAGTATATGGGGAAGTATACAGATGATGTGTACAGTATATGGGGAAGTATACAGATAATGTGTACAGTATATAGGGCAGTATACAGATGTGTACAGTATATCAGGGAGTATACAGATGATGTGTACAGTATATAGGGGCAGTATACAGATGATGTGTGCATTATATGGGGGCAGTATACAGATGATGTGTACAGTATATGGGGGCAGTATACAGATGATGTGTACAGTATATAGGGGCAGTATACAGATGATGTGTACAGTATATGGGGGAAGTATACAGATGTGTACAGTATATAGGGGCAGTATACAGATGATGTGTTCAGTATATGGGGGCAGTATACAGATGATGTGTACAGTATATAGGGGCAGTATACAGATGTGTACAGTGTATAGGGGCAGTATACAGATGATGTGCACAGTATATAGGGGCATTATACAGATGATGTGTACAGTATATGTGGCAGTATACAGATGATGTGTACAGTATATAGGGCAGTATACAGATGATGTGTACAGTATATGGGGCAGTATACAGATGATGTGCACAGTATATGGGGCAGTATACAGATGTGTACAGTATATAGGGCAGTATACAGATGATGTGTACAATATATGGGGGCAGTATACAGATGATGTGTACAGTATATAGGGGCAGTATACAGATGATGTGTGCAGTATATAGGGGCAGTATACAGATGATGTGTACAGTATATGGGGCAGTATACAGATGATGTGTACAGTATATGGGGAAGTATACAGATAATGTGTACAGTATATAGGGGCAGTATACAGATGTGTACAGTATATCGGGGAGTATACAGATGATGTGTACAGTATATAGGGGCAGTATACAGATGATGTGTGCATTATATGGGGGCAGTATACAGATGATGTGTACAGTATATGGGGGGAAGTATACAGATGTGTACAGTATATAGGGGCAGTATACAGATGATGTGTGCAGTATATAGGGGCAGTATCCAGATGATGTGTACAGTATATAGGGGCAGTATACAGATGATGTGTACAGGGTCGGACTGGCCCACCGGAGAACCGGAGGATTCTCCGGTGGGTCCTGGCATCTGGGGGGCCCTGGCACCTGCTTGCATACAGGGGCCAGTTGCCTAGGGCCCCCGCTGCTCCAGGGGCCCCTAGCCGGTGGCGTGTCGCTAATAGCGGCACAGCACGTAGCTGCCATGGGGGCCCCGTCCAGCGGAGCAGCAGCGGGTGACAGGAGGCAGGAGCCCCTGTCCCCGCTGCTAAAGAGAAATGAATATTCACTGCTTCCCATGCCCACATGGGCGTGGGAAGCAGTGAATATCATTACTTACCTGTCACCCGCTCCAACCGCTGAGCACCGCTGTGTCATCGCGTCCTCTCTTGCTGCGATGTTCAGGCAGAGGGCGCGATGACGTCATTAGTGAGCGCCGCGCCCCCTGCCTGATCATTCACTGCCGGAGGACCGAAGACAGCGGCGCTCAGCGGTGGAGCGCGTGACAGGTAAATCTCTCAGGTGCCGGGCCCTGAGCGAGCGGTGACACCGGCACCTGTCACCCATAGCGCACCGGTGCCCCCGCCTGTTCAGGACACCAGCACCTGGCCCCCAGCGACGAGAGGTGAGTATGTCTTTTTTTTTTGCAGCATCTATGGGGGCATAATCTGTGGAGCATTTATGGGGGCATAATCTATGGGGGCATAATCTGTGGAGCATTTATGGGGGCATAATCTATGGGGGCATAATCTGTGGAGCATTTATGGGGGCATAATCTATGGGGGCATAATCTGTGGAGCATTTATGGGGGCATAATCTATGGGGGCATAATCTCTGGAGCATTTATGGGGCATAATCTATGGGGGCATAATCTGTGGAGCATTTATGGGGCTTAATCTGTGGAGCATTTATGGGGCATTATCTATGGGGGCATAATCTGTGGAGCATTTATGGGGCATAATCTATGGAGCATGTATGGGGGAATAATCTAAGGAGCATTTATGGGGGCACAGTCTATGGAGCTTCTATGGGGCATAATCTAAGGAGCACTTATGGGGGCATAATCTATGGAGCATCTATGGGGGAATAATCTAAGGAGCATTTATGGGGGCACAATCTATGGAGCTTCTATGGGGCATAATCTAAGGAGCATCTATGGAGGCATAATCTAAGGAGCATCTATGGGGGCACAATCTATGGGGGGCACAATCTATGGAGCTTCTATGGGGGCATAATCTAAGGAGCATCTATGGGGGCA
This sequence comes from Oophaga sylvatica, assembly GCA_033576555.1. Classification (NCBI taxonomy): domain Eukaryota; kingdom Metazoa; phylum Chordata; class Amphibia; order Anura; family Dendrobatidae; genus Oophaga; species Oophaga sylvatica. The sequence goes on from JARQOD010000250.1 coordinate 122,941, forward strand.
TAATCTAAGGAGCATCTATGGGGGCACAATCTATGGAGCATCTATGGGGCATAATCTATGGAGCATCTATGGGGCATAATCTATGGAGCTTCTATGGGGGCATAATCTGTGGAGCATTTATGGGGGCATAATCTGTGGAGCATTTATGGGGGCATAATCTATGGGGTCATAATCTGTGGAGCATTTATGGAGGCATAATCTATGGAGCATCTATGGGGAATAATCTAAGGAGCATTTATGGGGGCACAATCTATGGAGCTTCTATGGGGGCACAATCTAAGGAGCACTTATGGGGGCATAATCTAAGGAGCATTTATGGGGGCACAATCTATGGAGCTTCTATGGGGCATAATCTAAGGAGCATCTATGGGGGCATAATCTAAGGAGCATCTATGGGGGCACAATCTATGGGGGCACAATCTATGGAGCTTCTATGGGGGCATAATCTAAGGAGCATCTATGGGGGCATAATCTATGGAGCATCTATGGGGGAATAATCTAAGGAGCATTTATGGGGGCACAGTCTATGGAGCTTCTATGGGGGCATAATCTAAGGAGCACTTATGGGGGCATAATCTATGGAGCATCTATGGGGGCATAATCTAAGGAGCATTTATGGGGGCACAATCTATGGAGCTTCTATGGGGGCATAATCTAAGGAGCATCTATGGGGGCATAATCTAAGGAGCATCTATGGGGGCACAATCTATGGGGGCACAATCTATGGGGGCACAATCTATGGGGGCACAATCTATGGAGCTTCTATGGGGGTTATAATCTAAGGAGCATCTATGGGGCAATAATCTATGGTGCATCTATGGGGGATAATGTAAGGAGCATTTTTGGGGGCACAATCTATGGAGCTTCTATGGGGGCATAATCTATGGAGCATCTATGGGGGAATAATCTAAGGAGCATTTATGGGGGCACAGTCTATGGAGCTTCTATGGGGGCATAATCTAAGGAGCACTTATGGGGGCATAATCTATGGAGCATCTATGGGGGCATAATCTAAGGAGCATTTATGGGGGCACAATCTATGGAGCTTCTATGGGGGCATAATCTAAGGAGCATCTATGGGGGCATAATCTAAGGAGCATCTATGGGGGCACAATCTATGGGGGCACAATCTATGGAGCTTCTATGGGGGCATAATCTATGGAGCATCTATGGGGGCACAATCTATGGAGCATCTATGGGGGCATAATCTAAGGAGAATCTATGGGGGCATAATCTATGGAGCATCTATGGGGGCACAATCTATGGAGCATCTATGGGGGCACAGTCTATGGGCTTCTATGGGGGCATAATCTAAGGAGCACTTATGGGGGCATAATCTATGGAGCATCTATGGGGGCATAATCTGTGGAGCATCTATGGGGGCACAATCTATGGAGCTTCTATGGGGGCATAATCTATGGAGCTTCTATGGAGGCATAATCTATTGGGGCATAATCTATGGAGCTTCAATGGGGGCACAATCTATGGAGCTTCTATGGGGGTATAATCTAAGGAGCATCTATGGGGGCATAATCTAAGGAGCATCTATGGGGGCACAATCTATGGAGCTTCTATGGGGGTATAATCTAAGGAGCATCTATGGGGGCATAATCTATGGAGCTTCTATGGGGGCACAATCTATGGAGCTTCTATGGGGGTATAATCTAAGGAGCATCTATAGGGGCATAATCTAAGGAGCATCTATGGGGGCACAATCTATGGGGGCACAATCTATGGGGGCACAAACTATGGGGGCATAATCTATGGGGGCATAATCTATGGGGGCATAATCTATGGAGCATCTATGGGGGCATAATCTATGGAGCTTCTATGGGGGCATAATCTATGGAGCTTCTATGGGGGCATAATCTATGGAGCCTCTATGGGGGCATAATCTATGGGGGCATAATCTATGGAGCTTCTATGGGGGCATAATCTAAGGAGCATCTATGGGGGCATAATCTATGGGGGCATAATCTAAGGAGCATCTATGGGGGCATAATCTATGGGGGCATAATCTAAGGTGCATTTATGGGGGCATAATCTATGGAGCATCTATAGGGGCATAATCTAAGGAGCATCTATGGGGGCATAATCTAAGGAGCATCTATGGGGGCATAATCTAAGGAGCATCTATGGGGGCACAATCTATTGGGGCACAATCTATGGGGGCACAATCTATGGGGGCACAATCTATGGGGGCATAATCTATGGGGGCATAATCTATGGGGGCACAATCTATGGTGCTTCTATGGGGGCATAATCTAAGGAGCCTAAGGAGCATCTATGGGGGCATAATCTAAGGAGCATCTATAGGGGCACAATCTATGGGGGCACAATCTATGGGGGCACAATCTATGGGGGCATAATCTATGGGGGCACAATCTATGGGGGCATAATCTATGGGGGCATAATCTAAGGAGCATCTATGGGGGCACAATCTATGGAGCTTCTATGGGGGCATAATCTAAGGAGCATCTATGGGGGAATAATCTATGGAGCATCTATGGGGGCACAATCTATGGGGGCATAATCTATGGAGCATCTATGAGGGCACAATCTATGGAGCATCTATGGGGGCATAATCTAAGGAGAATCTATGGGGGCATAATCTATGGAGCATCTATGGGGGCACAATCTATGGAGCATCTATGGGGGCATAATCTAAGGAGCATCTATGGGGGCATAATCTATGGAGCATCTATGGGGGCATAATCTATGGAGCATCTATGGGGGCATAATCTATGGAGCTTCTAAGGGGGCATAATACATGGGGCAGCATATGGGGCATAATCTCATATTCCACCTTCGGCTTATACTCGAGTCGACACGTTTTCCCAGTTTTTTGTGGCAAAATTAGGGGGGTCGGCTTATACTCGAGTATATATGGTATCTATCTATTATCTATCTATCTATCTATCTATCTATCTATCTATCTATCTATCTATCTATCTATCTAGCATTATACCCTATGAGGGGGGGCAGCATTATCCTCTATGAGGGGGGCAGCATTATCCTCTATGAGGGGGGCAGCATTATCCCCTATGAGGGGGCTGCTTTATAATCTGAGGGAGGCTACCCCAACTCCTGCTACATAATTAAGACATGTACTACCTTATATTATACCCTGATATTATCGTGTTTTACTGCACAATTTGTGGTCTTGTATTTATTTCTATGTAGCTACATAGTGGGCCCCAAGAATGATTTTCTCTGGTGGGCCCAAGGTGTTCCAGTCCGATGCTGGATGTGTACAGTATATAGGGGCAGTATACAGATGATGTGTACAGTATATGGGGGAAGTATACAGATGATGTGTACAGTATATAGGGGCAGTATACAGATGATGTGTACAGTATATAGGGGCAGTATACAGATGATGTGTACAGTATATAGGGGCAGTATACAGATGATGTGTACAGTATATAGGGGCAGTATACAGATGATGTGTACAGTATATAGGGGCAGTATACAGATGATGTGTACAGTATATGGGGGAAGTATACAGATGATGTGTACAGTATATGGGGGAAGTATACAGATGATGTGTACAGTATATGGGGGAAGTATACAGATGATGTGTACAGTATATGGGGGAAGTATACAGATGATGTGTACAGTATATAGGGGCAGTATACAGATGATGTGTACAGTATATGGGGAAATATACAGATGATGTGTACAGTATATAGGGGCAGTATACAGATGATGTGTACAGTATATAGGGGCATTATACAGATGATGTGTACAGTATATGGGGAAATATACAGATGATGTGTACAGTATATAGGGGCAGTATACAGATGATGTGTACAGTATATAGGGGCAGTATACAGATGATGTGTACAGTATATGGGGGAAGTATACAGATGATGTGTACAGTATATAGGGGCAGTATACAGATGATGTGTACAGTATATAGGGGCAGTATACAGATGATGTGTACAGTATATAGGGGCAGTATACAGATGATGTGTACAGTATATAGGGGCAGTATACAGATGATGTGTACAGTATATAGGGGCAGTATACAGATGATGTGTACAGTATATGGGGGAAGTATACAGATGATGTGTACAGTATATGGGGGCAGTATACAGATGATGTGTACAGTATATAGGGGCAGTATACAGATGATGTGTACAGTATATGGGGGAAGTATACAGATGATGTGTACAGTATATAGGGGCAGTATACAGATTATGTGTACAGTATATGGGGGAAGTATACAGATGATGTGTACAGTATATGGGGGAAGTATACAGATGATGTGTACAGTATATGGGGGAAGTATACAGATGATGTGTACAGTATATGGGGGAAGTATACAGATGATGTGTACAGTATATAGGGGCAGTATACAGATGATGTGTACAGTATATGGGGAAATATACAGATGATGTGTACAGTATATAGGGGCAGTATACAGATGATGTGTACAGTATATAGGGGCAGTATACAGATGATGTGTACAGTATATAGGGGCAGTATACAGATGATGTGTACAGTATATGGGGGAAGTATACAGATGATGTGTACAGTATATAGGGGCAGTATACAGATGATGTGTACAGTATATGGGGAAATATACAGATGATGTGTACAGTATATAGGGGCAGTATACAGATGATGTGTACAGTATATAGGGGCAGTATACAGATGATGTGTACAGTATATGGGGCAATATACAGATGATGTGTACAGTATATAGGGGCAGTATACAGATGATGTGTACAGTATATAGGGGCAGTATACAGATGATGTGTACAGTATATAGGGGCAGTATACAGATTATGTGTACAGTATATAGGGGCAGTATACAGATGATGTGTACAGTATATGGGGCAATATACAGATGATGTGTACAGTATATGGGGGAAGTATACAGATGATGTGTACAGTATATAGGGGCAGTATACAGATGATGTGTACAGTATATGGGGCAGTATACAGATGATGTGTACAGTATATAGGGGCATATACAGATGATGTGTACAGTATATGGGGCAATATACAGATGATGGTTACAGTATATGGGGAAGTATACAGATGATGTCTACTGTATATAGGGGCAGTATACAGATGATGTGTACAGTATATGGGGCAATATACAGATGATGTGTACAGTATATAGGGCAGTATACAGATGATGTGTACAGTATATAGGGGCAGTATACAGATTATGTGTACAGTATATAGGGGCAGTATACAGATGATGTGTACAGTATATAGGGGCAGTATAGATGATGTGTACAGTATATAGGGCAGTATACAGATGATGTGTACAGTATATAGGGCAGTATACAGATGATGTGTACAGTATATAGGGGCAGTATACAGATGATGGTATACAGTATATGGGGCACTATACAGATGATGTGTACAGTATATCGGGGAGTATACAGATGATGTGTACAGTATATAGGGGCAGTATACAGATGATGTGTACAGTATATGGGGGAAGTATACAGATGATGTGTACAGTATATGGGGCAGTATACAGATGATGTGTACAGTATATGGGGGAAGTATACAGATGATGTGTACAGTATATAGGGCAGTATACAGATGATGTGTACAGTATATAGGGGCAGTATACAGATGATGTGTACAGTATATAGGGTCAGTATACAGATGATGTGTACAGTATATAGGGGCAGTATACAGATGATGTGTACAGTATATGGGGCAGTATACAGATGATGTGTACAGTATATGGGACAGTATACAGATGATGTGTACAGTATATAGGGGCAGTATACAGATGATGTGTACAGTATATGGGGCAGTATACAGATGATGTGTACAGTATATGGGGCAGTATACAGATGATGTGTACAGTATATGGGGCAGTATACAGATGATGTGTACAGTATATGGGGCAGTATATAGATGATGTGTACAGTATATAGGGGCAGTATATAGATGATGTGTACAGTATATAGGGGCAGTATACAGATGATGTGTACAGTATATGGGGCAGTATACAGATGATGTGTACAGTATATGGGGCAGTATACAGATGATGTGTACAGTATATAGGGGCAGTATACAGATGATGTGTACAGTATATAGGGGCAGTATACAGATGATGTGTACAGTATATGGGGCAGTATACAGATGATGTGTACAGTATATGGGGCAGTATACAGATGATGTGTACAGTATATGGGGCAGTATACAGATGTGTACAGTATATAGGGGCAGTATACAGATGATGTGTACAGTATATAGGGGCAGTATACAGATAATGTGTACAGTATATAGGGGCAGTATACAGATGATGTGTACAGTATATAGGGGCAGTATACAGATAATGTGTACAGTATATAGGGCAGTATACAGATGATGTGTAAAGTATATAGGGGCAGTATACAGATGATGTGTACAGTATATAGGGCAGTATACAGATGATGTGTACAGTATATAGGGGCAGTATACAGATGATGTGTACAGTATATAGGGTCAGTATACAGATGATGTGTACAGTATATAGGGACAGTATACAGATGATGTGTACAGTATATAGGGTCAGTATACAGATGATGTGTACAGTATATAGGGTCAGTATACAGATGATGTGTACAGTATATAGGGGCAGTATACAGATGATGTGTACAGTATATAGGGGCAGTATACAGATGATGTGTACAGTATATAGGGGCAGTTATACAGATGATGTGTACAGTATATAGGGGCAGTATACAGATGATGTGTACAGTAATATAGGGGCAGTATACAGATGATGTGTACAGTATATAGGGGCAGTATACAGATGATGTGTACAGTATATAGGGGCAGTATACAGATGATGTGTACAGTATATAGGGGCAGTATACAGATGATGTGTACAGTATATAGGGGCAGTATACAGATGATGTGTACAGTATATAGGGGCAGTATACAGATGATGTGTACAGTATATAGGGGCAGTATACAGATGATGTGTACAGTATATAGGGGCAGTATACAGATGATGTGTACAGTATATAGGGGCAGTATACAGATGTGTACAGTATATGGGGCAGTTTACAGATGATGTGTACAGTATATAGGGGCAGTATACAGATGATGTGTACAGTATATGGGGCAGTTTACAGATGATGTGTACAGTATATAGGGGCAGTATACAGATGATGTGTACAGTATATATGGGGCAGTATACAGATGATGTGTACAGTATATAGGGGCAGTATACAGATGATGTGTACAGTATATAGGGGCAGTATACAGATGATGTGTACAGTATATAGGGGCAGTATACAGATGATGTGTACAGTATATAGGGGCAGTATACAGATGATGTGTACAGTATATAGGGGCAGTATACAGATGATGTGTACAGTATATAGGGGCAGTATACAGATGATGTGTACAGTATATAGGGGCAGTATACAGATGATGTGTACAGTATATAGGGGCAGTATACAGATGATGTGTACAGTATATAGGGGCAGTATACAGATGATGTGTACAGTATATAGGGGCAGTATACAGATGATGTGTACAGTATATAGGGGCAGTATACAGATGATGTGTACAGTATATAGGGGCAGTATACAGATGATGTGTACAGTATATAGGGGCAGTACAGTGTATAGGGGCAGTATATGGAGGTACAGTATACAGCGGTATACAGGCAGTGCTGACAGCCGCACACGTCGGGGTCGCTCACCAGATGAAGTCGGTGCAGTGGGAGCAGAATGTCGGCTGCTTGAAGAATCGGGCGATGAATTTGTGGTTCTTCACCTCGTGCACGTTCTTCTGTCGCAGGGCGCCTTTCCGGGCGAAGCGGTTGGCGACTTCTTCAGGGGAGGACGAGGAGATGGATTCCTGCAGCAGGAAGACGTCCGCCATGTCCGGGAGCGGGAGCGGTGTGAGGAGAAAACCGCCGAGAAACCGCAGCCGCTGCGGGAACCTCCGTCTGACTGACACCGCGCCCCGCCCACTGCCAGCCAGCACCGCCCCTGAATACGTCACAGGGAGGCGTGGCCTGTAAGCAGCGTGAGTGGCTGCCATCTGCCGGCAACACACGACGGGACTACACGATACCAAAAAAGCGGTTGAAACCTGCTGGCAGAAACTGTACAGAAGTGACACCTGCAGGAGGAGATCAGGTCCTGCACTCACTATATTACTACATGTACAGAGGAGACACCTGCAGGAGGAGATCAGGTACTGCACTCACTATATTACTACATGTACAGAGGAGACACCTGCAGGAGGAGATCAGGTACTGCACTCACTATATTACTACATGTACAGAGGAGACACCTGCAGGAGGAGATCAGGTCCTGCACTCACTATATTACTATATGTACAGAGGAGACACCTGCAGGAGGAGATCAGGTACTGCACTCACTATATTACTATATGTACAGAGGAGACACCTGCAGGAGGAGATCAGGTCCTGCACTCACTATATTACTACATGTACAGAGGAGACACCTGCAGGAGGAGATCAGGTACTGCACTCACTATATTACTACATGTACAGAGGAGACACCTGCAGGAGGAGATCAGGTCCTGCACTCACTATATTACTACATGTACAGAGGAGACACCTGCAGGAGGAGATCAGGTACTGCACTCACTATATTACTACATGTACAGAGGAGACACCTGCAGGAGGAGATCAGGTCCTGCACTCACTATATTACTACATGTACAGAGGAGACACCTGCAGGAGGAGATCAGGTACTGCACTCACTATATTACTACATGTACAGAGGAGACACCTGCAGGAGGAGATCAGGTACTGCACTCACTATATTACTATATGTACAGAGGAGACACCTGCAGGAGGAGATCAGGTCCTGCACTCACTATATTACTATATGTACAGAGGAGACACCTGCAGGAGGAGATCAGGTACTGCACTCACTATATTACTATATGTACAGAGGAGACACCTGCAGGGGGAGATCAGGTACTGCACTCACTATATTACTACATGTACAGATGAGACACCTGCAGGGGGAGATCAGGTCCTGCACTCACTATATTACTATATGTACAGAGGAGACACCTGCAGGAGGAGATCAGGTCCTGCACTCACTATATTACTACATGTACAGAGGAGACACCTGCAGGGGGAGATCAGGTACTGCACTCACTATATTACTACATGTACAGATGAGACACCTGCAGGGGGAGATCAGGTCCTGCACTCACTATATTACTATATGTACAGAGGAGACACCTGCAGGAGGAGATCAGGTACTGCACTCACTATATTACTATATGTACAGAAGTGACACCTGCAGGAGGAGATCAGGTCCTGCACTCACTATATTACTATATGTACAGAGGAGACACCTGCAGGGGGAGATCAGGTACTGCACTCACTATATTACTATATGTACAGAGGAGACACCTGCAGGAGGAGATCAGTTACTGCACTCACTATATTACTACATGTACAGAGGAGACACCTGCAGGAGGAGATCAGGTCCTGCACTCACTATATTACTACATGTACAGAGGAGACACCTGCAGGAGGAGATCAGGTCCTGCACTCACTATATTACTACATGTACAGAGGAGACACCTGCAGGGGGAGATCAGGTACTGCACTCACTATATTACTACATGTACAGATGAGACACCTACAGGAGGAGATCAGGTCCTGCACTCACTATATTACTATATGTACAGAGGAGACACCTGCAGGGGGAGATCAGGTCCTGCACTCACTATATTACTACATGTACAGAGGAGACATCTGCAGGAGGAGATCAGGTACTGCACTCACTATATTACAACATGTACACAGGAGACACCTGCAGGGGGAGATCAGGTACTGCACTCACTATATTACTACATGTACAGATGAGACACCTGCAGGAGGAGATCAGGTCCTGCACTCACTATATTACTATATGTACAGAGGAGACACCTGCAGGGGGAGATCAGGTCCTGCACTCACTATATTACTACATGTACAGAGGAGACATCTGCAGGAGGAGATCAGGTACTGCACTCACTATATTACAACATGTACAGAGGAGACACCTGCAGGGGGAGATCAGGTACTGCACTCACTATATTACTATATGTACAGAGGAGACACCTGCAGGGGGAGATCAGGTACTGCACTCACTATATTACAACATGTACAGAGGAGACACCTGCAGGAGGAGATCAGGTACTGCACTCACTATATTACTACATGTACAGAGGAGACACCTGCAGGAGGAGATCAGGTCCTGCACTCACTATATTACTATATGTACAGAGGAGACACCTGCAGGGGGAGATCAGGTACTGCACTCACTATATTACAACATGTACAGAGGAGACACCTGCAGGGGGAGATCAGGTACTGCACTCACTATATTACTACATGTACAGAGGAGACACCTGCAGGAGGAGATCAGGTACTGCACTCACTATATTACTACATGTACAGAGGAGACACCTGCAGGGGGAGATCAGGTACTGCACTCACTATATTACTATATGTACAGAGGAGACACCTGCAGGGGGAGATCAGGTCTGCACTCACTATATTACTAATTACAGAGGGACACCTGCAGGAGGAGATCAGGTACTGCACTCACTATATACTAATGTACAGAGGAGACACCTGCAGGAGGAGATCAGGTACTGCACTCACTATATTACTACATGTACAGAGGAGACACCTGCAGGGGAGATCAGGTACTGCACTCACTATATTACTACATGTACAGAGGAGACACCTGCAGGGGAGATCAGGTACTGCACTCACTATATTACTAATGTACAGAGGAGACACCTGCAGGGGAGATCAGGTACTGCACTCACTATATTACTATATGTACAGAGGAGACACCTGCAGAGGAGATCAGGTACTGCACTCACTATATTCAATTACAGGGAGACACCTGAGAGGATAGATGCCTCAAATTAAATTCAGAACATGCAGGACTAAATACACATTAGTTTTGCAAAGCAAGTGTACAAAAGGGGGATAGGGATGTTGAGTAGGGCAGATCCAGGGTGGGGGCTATGGAAGTCCATGGCATAGGGAGGGGTGATGGGGGCGCAGGTCCAGGGTGGGGGCTATAAAAGTCCATTGGCATAGGGAGGGGTGATGGGGGCAGATCCAGGGTGGGGGCTATAGAAGTCCATGGCATAGGGAGGGGTGATGGGGGCAGACCGGGGTGGGGGCTATAAAAGTCCATGGCATAGGGAGGGGTGATGGGGCGCAGGTCCAGGGTGGGGGCTATAAAAGTCCATGGCATAGGGAGGGGTGATGGGGGCAGATCCGGGGTGGGGGCTATAGAAGTCCATGGCATATCATAGTTCTCTTTCTCGCAGTCTATGACATTTGCTCACATACCGCGCTGCTATCTCCGCTGCTCTCTCTTCTTCCCCCAGCAAGATATATGTTTTCTCTTCCTCCTTCATGGTGATGAAATCCGGGAAGAGATGTGAGAGTCTCCTGAAGTGAGTGTCCCTCACTGCTGAGTATTTGGAGCAGTGTAGCAGGAAGTGGGTTTCGTCCTCTATGGCCTCCTGGTCACAGTGTTGGCATAGTCTTTCCTCCCTGGGCTTGTAGTTCTGCCTGTGTCGGCCGGATTCGATGGCCAGACTGTGGGCACTGAGTCTATACCGGCTCAGGATCTGGCAGTCTCTGGGGTCCGGGAGTTTCCAGGTATGGGGCCAGACTGTAGTCTCTCTGTAGACTCCGGTACATGGTCAGTTTCTGGGAGCTGATGATGTCGTTCTTCCAGTCACTGACATACCTCTCCTGGCCTTCGTCTACCATCTTCCTGATTTCGGCTTTTGTCAGGTTGTTGTGATTGGTGTTCTGGTCAGGTTGGTTTGGGTGAGCTGTTCCGAGGGTCCTAGTTTTTCTGTTTCACTAAGTGTGTCAGGGCTTTATGGTGATGGGAGCTTGGATTGCTCCTACGTAGGTGAGCCCGGAATGACAGTGCCCTTTAGAACCGTTAGGTGTAGAGGGAATCTGCCCAGCTCGGCCCGGCAGGCACTGTTGGAGGTGCTCCTGTGGACTTGGAGAAGGGGCTTGCAGAATTCCAGGTGGAATATTTCTGTTGGGCTGGAATCCCATCTTGACCAGTCTGGGTAGGTGTGAGAACCCCAGACTTCACTGCCATACAGGAGGATTGGGGCGATGACCGAGTCGAAGATTTTTAACCAGACCCTCACTGGTGGCTTCAGATGGTAAAGTTTCCTTCGGATGCCATAGAAGGTTTTACATGCCTTGTCTTTCAGGGTCTCTATGGCTTGTTTGAAGCTCCCTGACCGGTGAATCTCTAGGCCCAGGTAGGTATATTTGTCTGTTCCTGTAAGGGCGCAGTTGTTGAGGACAAATGAAGGGTGCTGGTCTAATTTTCTCTTTCCCCTCTGGAAAACCATGATGTTGGTTTTCTTTAGGTTGACCGGTAGTGCCCAGGTGGAGCTGAATTTCTCTAAGATTTTCAGGTTGTCTTGGAGGCCTTTCTCGGTTGGTGACAGAAGCAGCAGGTCATCTGCATACAGCAGGAATTTCACCTGGGTGTCGTGGAGGGTGGGACCTGGTGCTGTGGAAGATTCCAGAGCGGTAGCCAGCTCGTTGATGTAAATGTTGAAGAGCGTTGGACTTAGGCTGCAGCCTTGTCTGACTCCATGGCTCTGCTGGAAATAAGCCGTTCTTTTACCGTTCACACTCACACTGCAGAGGTTCTCGGTGTAGGAGCTTTTGATAACATCGTAGGTCTTTCCTCCTATTCCGCTCTCCAGCAGTTTCAGGAATAAGCCCGGGTGCCACACCGAATCAAAGGCCTTTTTAAAGTCCACGAAACAGGCGTATATCTTCCCGTTCTTTGTATTGTGGACGTGTCTCTGAATGAGGCTGTGCAGGGTATAGATGTGGTCAGTGGTGCGGTGGTTTGGCATGAACCCTGCTTGGCTCTTGCTGAGGACGTTATGTTCGGTGAGGAAACTGAGGATCCTCTTGTTCAGGATGCTGTTGAACAGTTTCCCCAGGTTGCTGCTGACACATATGCCTCTGTAGTTGGCTGGGTCATACCTGTCCCCATTCTTGTGGATGGGTGTGATGAGGCCTTGGTTCCAGGTACGAGGGAAGTAGCCGGCACTTAGCACAATATTGAAGAGTTTAACCATTGCAGCCTGTATTTCTGGTGGGCTGTACTTCAGCATTTCTGGTAGGATTCCATCCAGGCCACCGGCTTTTCTACATCTTATGGAAGAGATTCTCTCTGCTACTTCCTGTAATGTAATAGGTGTATCCACTGGGTTTTGGAAATTTTTTACTTTTTCCTCCATTGCTTTTAGTTTTGCCATTATGTTTTCCTGTTCTTGGTTTAGTTCTTCCTTTGGGATGTCTTTATAGAGGTCTCTGAAGTACTGGAGCCAGATGTTGCCATTTTGGATATGGATGTTGTTTTTCTTGTCTTTTGTGCCCATGTGGTTCCATAGTTCCCAGAAGGAATTGTCTTGAAGAGCATCTTGGAGTTGGTTAAGCTTGGTAGAGATGTAACTCTGCTTCTTCCTCCTGAGGATGGTTTTGTACTGTCTTTGTATGGTTTCATAGGCTTCCCTCAGACCAGGGTGGTTGGGGTCTCTATGTTTCTTGTTTGAGGCTGTTCTCAGGGTCTTCCGTACGGCTTTACATTCTCTGTCAAACCAACCGTTGGTCTGTTTTTCTTTTGGTCTCTTGTAGTCAACTTTTTTAAGGTCGGACAGTCTGGCCATTGCATAGAATATATTGTTGAGGTCTTTTGTAGCTTGACTCACTCCCTTTGGGTTAGGCTGGTACTCGTGGTTGTAGAAGTGGTGGAGCATCCGCTGTATTTCGGGTCTGCTGAGAGCCTCTTTGTACTTTAGTGCCGACGTTTTGGACCATTTATATGATGGAGGCCGGTTGAAGAGGCCGCTATGCTGTGGCTTTTGAGTGGGTGGTTTCTCTGTAGATTTCAAGTACAGAAGAAGTTGGCTGTGGTCTGACAGGTGCGTTTGTGGGGTGACTATGAAGGCGCTGATATTTGCCCGGTTCATGTCTGTAATGGCATAATCTACTACACTCCTCCCTACATGGGAGTTTAGTGTATACCTCCCTAAAGAGTCTCCTTTGGTACGTCCATTAAGAATATGAAGTCCTAAACTTCTACATACGTTCAGGAGCTTTTTACCACTTTTGTTGACTGTACTGTCGTAGCTGTTTCTCTCTGTGTGTACTGAGTCTTGGCCGTCATTCTCTGCTCCAAATATGTAGATGTTCCCATCCGTGGTCAGGAAGTCGTTTTCTCTCCCTGTTCTTGCGTTGAGGTCTCCAAAGATGAGAACTTTGCCCAGGGCCTGATAGTGGGCGGCTTCTCTTTGTAAGATCTCGAAGCTCTCTGGATTGAAGTAGGGGGACTCTGGCGGTGGTATATAGGTGGCGCAGAGGTGGACATCAGACTGAGAGGTGAGGATGGAGCTGCTGATCCTGATCCATATGTGGCTGCCTCCTCTCTTCACCGGTTTGATGTATTGGTGGAGCTCGTCTTTATACCAGATCAGTATTCCTCCTGAGCTCCGGCCCTGTTTGATGTTTTTATTTTTCAGGGCAGGGACAGAGATTTCCCTGTATCCGATGGGCACCAGGGATTCGTTTTCGGCTCTGGTCCATGTTTCCAGGAGGATCTGGATGTCTATATTTTTCAGTCTTTGTATAAAGTCCGGGTCATTTGTTTTACATCCAAAGGTCGAGGTGTTGAGACCCTGAATATTCCAGCTGCTGATTGTAAGTGAAGTCATTTTTCTATTTATCTTGTGTGTATATACCTTGTAATGAGTATGGCTGTGTAGGACAAACTGGATTTCTGACTGTTTTGTAGGTGTGTGTCATGTATAGTGTACAGTTCCTATAGCGTCTTGTGCTTGGGTGCGAGGAAAACACAGGAGACATAGGTTGAAATGAAATGACTTGTATTACTTCATACAAGCATGCTGAAAAGTTCACACAGTTTGCAGGAACAGCGACAGGAGACACAGCAGGCCAGAGTAATTTCAAGCACTACAATAAATCTCCAAAGCAGGTTCAGGATCTCTTCTCTGTACCGTAATTCCTCTGCAAACATGGATTCACCAAAAGCAGGTTTCCAGAGTCCAAA
This sequence comes from Oophaga sylvatica, assembly GCA_033576555.1. Classification (NCBI taxonomy): domain Eukaryota; kingdom Metazoa; phylum Chordata; class Amphibia; order Anura; family Dendrobatidae; genus Oophaga; species Oophaga sylvatica. Next base: position 138,045 of record JARQOD010000250.1, read on the forward strand.
AGTGTTCAAAGGTTCCTCAGTAGGGAATAGCTGGAGTACAAGTTCAAGGTTTCCAGGAGTCAGGTCACAGGTTCACTGCAGGCTTGATTCAGGAGCACTGATTGTTCAGCTGAGGCTGCTTAAGAAGCAAGAGGGAAGAATCAGGGCGGGAACATGAAAACTGGAACTCCATATTAACTGAGGGCAAGAGCTGCAGATAGACAGAAAGCAAAATGGCCGACGGAAAACTGAGTTTCAAGGAACATGTCAACAGAGACAAAGAACCTTACATTACTCCCCCTTAGGGACAACCTCCGGATGATCTCAGACCAGGCTTGTCAGGGTACCTCTGATGAAACTGGCGGAGCAAGCGAGGAGCATTTACATTATTGACTGGTTCCCATGAGTTGTCCTCCACTGGGTAGCCCTGCCATTTAATCAAATATTGCAACTGATTTCTGTACAACCTGGAATCTAGAATCCTTTCCACCATAAATTCTTCCTGACCATCGACTAGCACTGGGTCAGGGCAAGGAGAAGAACGTCCAGGAAACGTATTGGGTGTTGCAGCCTTTAGTAGGGATACATGAAAGACAGGGTGGATTCTCATAGTTCTGGGCAGTTGAAGACGACAAGCAACAGCACTTATAATCTTATTGATCTTATAAGGTCCAATGTACTTATGTCCCAATTTAGACGATGGAATCTTTAATTTAAGATTTCTGGTTGACAGCCAGACCAAATCTCCTACCTTGAAAGCTGGTGCAGGTTTACGAAATTTATCTGCTGCTTTCTTGTACCTTTCCTGAGCCAATTCCAGATTTTCCTTTAGAAGATCCATATTCTTTTGTAAAGACGTGATTCTTTCAGCCACTGCTGGTAAAGGCGTTTCTATGGGAAATCGAGGAAGAATGTTAGGATGATAACCTAGATTGGAGTAAAAAGGAGACTGCTTAGTGGAGGCGCTCTGAGAGTTATTATAAGAGAACTCAGCCAGTGGAAGTAGATCCACCCAATCATCCTGTAGGTGGCAGATAAAGCAGCGGAGATACTGCTCCAGGGTCTGATTGGTTCGTTCGGTCTGTCCATTAGTCTGGGGATGAAAAGCAGAAGAAAGGTTTACTTTAATGTCCAATGCTGCACAGAAATTTTGCCAAAACCTAGAAGTGAATTGCACCCCTCAATCCGAAATAACCTCATCCGGTACTCCATGTAAGCGAAACACATTCTTAATCATCAAGTCTGATGTCTGTTTTGCAGTGGGTAAGCCGACACAAGGGATAAAATGAGCTGCCTTTGTTAGACGATCAACCACCACTAGAATGGTGTTCTTCCCTTGAGAGGTTGGTAACTCCACAATGAAGTCCATAGAAATGGATCCCCACGGGTGGGACGGGGTGGGAAGAGGTTGTAACAGACCAGTTGGTGAGGAGCGAGGTGTTTTGCATCTTGCACAGACTTCACATGAAGTGTCATAGTTTAAAACATCTTTCCTGTAAGTGGGCCACCAAAAGAAACGAGAAAGAAATTCTTGTGTCTTTAGAATTCCTCTATGCCCGGCTATCTTGGAATCGTGGATGAGTTGCAATACTCTCAATCTGACTGTTTCAGGTATATACAGACGTTGTCCCTGAATCCACACACCATTCTTAAAGACAAGACTTACGTCCCTTGGGGGTTGAGCCAACAAAGAATCCGCATGGTATGCTTCCTTGATGTCCTTAAGTAGGTCTTGATTATGAATTACTCCTAGGAATCTAGAGTCAGGAAGAATAGTCTTAGGAGGAGTAAGTGGACGTGTCTCTGCTGAATGAATCCTAGAGAGTGCATCAGCCTTTCCATTGCGCGATCCTGGTCTATAAGAAATGACAAAATTAAATTGGTTTAGGAAAAGATTCCAGCGAGCCTGGCGAGGAGTCAGGCACTTAGCCGACCTGATAAATTCAAGGTTACGATGGTCTGTCAGGACGACTATTTGCTGTGCAGCTCCCTGAAGAAGGTGTCTCCATTCTTTGAAGGCGGCAATAATGGCCAACAACTCTCTATTGCCCACATCGTAGTTCCTCTCAGCCGAAGACAACTGCTGGGAAAAGAAGGCACAGGGATGCAAGACATTCTTCTCACCTGTTCTCTGAGAGAGTATAGCTCCAACGGCACAGTCTGAAGCATCCACCTCTATTATGAAGGCAAGTTCGGGGTTGGGATGTACTAAGATAGGTGTGGTGGTAAATTTATCCTTTAAACAGGAAAATGCTTCCTTAGCTTGCGGGGTTCAGGAGAACCTAGACTGTTTCCGGGTAAGTTGGGTGATAGGTGACACTACCTCAGAAAAATTTTTAATGAAACGTCTATAGAAGTTGGCAAACCCGATGAAGCGCTGCACCTCCTTCACATTTCTAGGAATTGGCCAATCCTTGATGGCTTGGGTCTTGCTTCCATCCATACTAATCCCTGGGGTAGATAGTACATACCCAAGAAATTGAATTTCGGTCCTATGGAATTCACACTTTTCAAGTTTGATGTAGAGATGGTTTTGTCTTAGGCGTTCTAAGACCATTCTCACATGTCCATGATGTTCCTCTGTGGAGTTAGAAAAAATTAGAATATCATCCAGATAAATCACCACAAATGTATCTAGGAGATCCCTGAAGATATCATTCACGAAGTGTTGGAAAGTGGCTGGGGCGGTACTCAGACCAAAAGGCATAACTAGATATTCAAAGTGTCCATAGCGTGACCTGAAAGCAGTCTTCCATTCATCCCCAGGTCTGATACGGACCAAGTTATAGGCCCCATGGAGATCCAGTTTAGAGAAAATTTTGGCATGCCGCACTCTCTCCAACAACTCAGGGATTAAAGGCAATGGATAACGGTTTCTAATAGTAACCTTATTGAGTTCCCTATAGTCTACGCATGGTCTCAGAGATCCATCTTTCTTCTTTACAAAGAAGATGGGTGCACCTGCAGGAGATGAAGAGGGGCGTATGAAGCCCTTGGCTAGATTTTCGTCTATGTAATCCTTTAAAGCCTTTAGCTCGGGCCCCGCCAGGGGGTAGATCTTACCAAAAGGTATCTCGGCTCCAGGCAATAATTCAATTGGACAATCATATGGACGGTGAGGAGGAAGCTGATCAGCGTTCTTCTTGTCACATAAATCCACATAGTCCTGGTATACAGCTGGTAGTTCAGGGACTGACATGGTTCCTTTAGGAACAGAGCAAGCTGAAACTCCTTGACTCATCTGTTTCTCCGGAAAGTGTAATTCCTTGGTCTCCCAGTTAATCGTAGGATTCTGCGCCTGCAGCCATGGTAGCCCTAGAATAATGGGAAAGTGGGGAGAAGAGATAAGCATAAAAGACATTTTCTCCTGATGATCTTTACCCATAAGGACCTCAAAGGCTCTGTTTCTTGATCCACTGGTCCAGAGGTCAGCAGGGAGCCATCCACAGTTTCCATCTGTACTGGAGTAGCCTTCTTCACTGAACGTATCCCCTGTTTCAGAGCAAAGGAGATATCCATAAAATTTCCACTTGCTCCTGAGTCGATCATAGCAGAGCTAGACACCCAGACTGAGTCAACCCAGAGTTTGATGGAAAGGAAGCAATGAGAATTGTTTCTTTTACAACTCAGCTGGGACACCGCTGAGGAAACTTGAAAAATGGCAGCGTTTATACCGTCATCGTCCCCAGAACTAACAGAGTTTAAGTCCGAGAAATCAAGATCTCTTGCAGCAGATCTCTCTGGAGCCTGAGGCTCGGACCTGACAGATCTCCTCTCGCAACACTCACAGTGAATGACTGCTGCAGTAGTCTTACGAGAACGGCTGGGGCAGTTTATAATGAAGTGCCCTGACTTACCACAGTAGAAACATAGATTTTCCTTTATACGATGTTCTTTGCGTGCATCACTAACCCGTCTTTGTAAAGAGTCCACCTGCATGGGTTCAGGTTCTGGTTCCCTTGTGATCCTACTCAAAGGTTCCTTAGCTGAGGAGGGAGGTAGTAAAAGGTTAGTGCGATTGCTTTCGAACCATCTCTCTTGTCTGCGTTCAGTCAGACGAGCATCAATACGGATACAATAGTTAATAAAGTCACCTAACGCAGTGGGAGGGTCGGCACGAGCAAGTTCATCCTTAATCAGTGGAGACAACCCTTTCCGAAAAATAGATTTTTTAGCGGAAGTGTCCCAAGTGGTATCAAGAGCCCATCTCCTGAAATCCAGGGCATATTCGGCTACTGAACGCTTACCTTGGCGCAAAGTTAACATGGCTGCTTCAGCTGTTGCACCTCGATTGGGGTCATCAAACACCTGCCCCATGGCTGAAATAAAAGCATCAAGGTGATTCAAACAATCATCCTCAGTCTCAATCAGAGGGTTTGCCCACATCAAAGCCTTATTGGTAAGCAACATGATTATAGTAAGCACTTTGGATCGTTCAGTGGGAAATTGTTAAGCATGTGCAGAGAAAAATAAATTGCATTGATTAATAAATCCCCTGAATTTCTCACGTTCACCGCCAAAACGAAAAGGAGGTAATTTGGGGATCCCAGAACTCGGGGTTATGGCAGGAGCCTGGGCTCGTTCCTCTAGAGCCTCAATCCTGGCTCGCAATTCCTGGGTAGTCTGTCCAAACACTTGCAAATTATGATTAGTGAGGTCCTGTAGGCTTGAAAAACGGGTTTTTAAAGTCTGTACATCTGAAAGGATTGTATCAGTCACTCCGCAAAGTTCCTTTATGCGGGCCTCCATCTTCCAGATCTTTTAAGGCAGAAGTGCTGGAAGGAGAAGAGGAAAGGAAAAAAAAAAAAAACAATAGTGTTTACCTGTGGTAACACTGCAGAGTAAAATTTTAAGGGAATGCGCTCACCTGGAATGGTTGTGAGAAGTCACAACCACTGTCATCACATAAGGTATTAAACAGACATCTGATATCCACAGTCACAGCAGACACGGCTTTCCCAGACCCAGCAGACACTAAACATTGGCTCCTGAATCTTGTCATGTATAGTGTACAGTTCCTATAGCGTCTTGTGCTTGGGTGCGAGGAAAACACAGGAGACATAGGTTGAAATGAAATGACTTGTATTACTTCATACAAGCATGCTGAAAAGTTCACACAGTTTGCAGGAACAGAGTCAGGAGACACAGCAGGCCAGAGTAACTTCAAGCACTACAATAAATCTCCAAAGCAGGTTCAGGATCTCTTCTCTGTACCGTAATTCCTCTGCAAACATGGATTCACCAAACAGCAGGTTTCCAGAGTCCAAAAGTGTTCAAAGGTTCCTCAGTAGGGAATAGCTGGAGTACAAGTTCAAGGTTTCCAGGAGTCAGGTCACAGACTGACTGAGGCTTGATTCAGGAGCACTGATTGTTCAGCTGAGGCTGCTTAAGAAGCAAGAGGGAAGAATCAGGGCGGGAACATGAAAACTGGAAACTCCATATTAACTGAGGGCAAGAGCTGCAGAAAGACAGAAAGCAAAATGGCCGACGGAAAACTGAGTTTCAAGGAACATGTCAACAGAGACAAAGAACCTTACAGTGTGCTTGGTTCCATCCAGTCACATTAGTTTCCTGCATAGTGCGCTGAGCAGGGTCTTTACCTCATCCATATCTCTGCTCTGCGTGTATCTGTGTGGGGTCGGTGGACCCCTCCATGGAGGTCTCCTCCTCTGATGGTCTGATTTTGGGTGAAGAGCTTTGTTTCCAGCTTCTGGAGATAGGATTGGGGTTTTCTGTCTTTTTATTGTTAGGGGTCTTTCGGTGTGATGTTGGTCACTGTTGAATCCAGGCCTGGGTCCTCTATTTAGTACGATGTCTTTCAGCTCTTTGGCCAGGAGGCTGACCCCTTGTTTGTTGAGGTGCTTATTATCATATAGGTGATGGTGGTTTATGGAAAGGTGTTGTGCCAGGGTCACGTTTGGGACAGTCTTGACCTTTTCTGTCAGTTCCATATTGATGCTTTGGGTGGTTTGCCTGGATATGTCCTTTGTTGGGAGCAGAGATGACAGAATGATTTTGCTGTCTGGGAATTTTAGTTTTGCCGTCTTTGCTAGTTGGGCCAGTTGTCCTGCGATCTGCTTGTGCTGGTCAGGCAGACTGTTTGTACCTGTGTGTATAATGATATGGTTTGGGTTGGTAAAACGTGGATTATTAATGACCTCTGTCACCTGTTCAATAGTTGCACAGGGATTTTTCTGACCCGTTTTCCTGGGAATAGCCACTGTGCATTTAGATACTTCCCATTTGAGTCCATTATTAGGACGATATCAGGGCTTTGTGGTGTCTGGGATGGGTTAAGTGGCTGATGGTGGGGGTCTGTGATGCTGGCTTTGCTGGTGGTTGGTTCTCTTCTCACTGGCTCACTTTTCTTGGTTTCAGTATTATTCATATTATAGGTTATTGCTGTGTTGTTGTTTGGGGTCTCCACATTCTGGTCAGTGGGGGCCATATTGTCTGCACTCTGGTTTGTTTCCATTGCCCCCTGCTGGGTCAGACATTGAGGACTCTGCATTTTGAGTTCTGCTATCTCCTTTCTGAGCCTTTCATTGTCATTTTGTAATTCGCTCATTTCCTCTCTTATTTTCTGGAGAGCTGACTTGAACTCGCATTTCAGCTTATTGATCTCATTTGTTGCTTGGTCATTTGCATTTCTATGTGAGTTTCTTTGAAGTTCTTCCTTAATTTGAGCCAAGTCTCCTTCTAATTGAGATAGATGGTCTCTGATGGTCTCAGGGGAGAGGTGTGAAGTGCTGGGGGTAGAGGCCCTGGGGGTCTGTGTAGATATGTGAGCATTAGAAATGGCCTCTGGAAGTGGCTTTCTAGGGATTTTTGCCTGTTCACTGATATCAGTAAAATGGTTTTCAAACTGTTGCAGATTGTCCTCAGTCCCTTGCACCATGATGGTGCCAGTGTTGTACAGGCTTATGGTGTGTGAGTTGGTGTCATCTTCTGCGTTGTTTTTAATTTTAATCTGCCGGCCAGTATTGGTGTTGCACTGAGATATATGTTTATAATGCTTGCACAGGGCGGTGTGCCAGGCTGAGAGTTGGTCTGTGTGGAATACCACGTTGGTTCTCCTTTTTTCTTCATCTTTAGTGTAATCAGAAATAAGGGTTTCTGGATTCTCCATCATTGCGCTTCCTTTCTTGACTTTACTGCTCCTCTGCCCCTGTGGTATCTCCATATCTGACCCCCTGGTGTGCTGTGTCTCCAGCCATGTGCTTTGCCCATTTACTTCTAAATTTGTGCTTTCCATTTTTGTGGTTATATAGTAATTATAATCCTTATTTCTAAGAAGATAGATTTGTAGGAAGTCTATAGATTGTTTTGGGGTTGCAGTCCTACCTTTGGATGCTCAGGTCTCTGGATGTCAGATGAATGCTGCCTGTGTGCAGTCTGTCCTCCAAGAGATTCTTACTTTGTCCTTTAAATCCTCTATTTCTTCCTCTTTCATAAAAATCCAAAGTCCAGCTCAGTCCAGGTCCCTTTTCTGTCCCGCGGAGTTGATTTTTTCCAGGTTTTATCTTACAGTTGGCTCATTACAAGGTATAAAGTGATGGAAATTCAGGAGCTCATCTTCATTGCTTCTTACTCCTAGGAATGGTGAGCATAATGTATCACTATATTACTACATGTACAGAGGAGACACCTGCAGGAAGAGATCAGGTACTGCACTCACTATATTACTACATGTACAGAGGAGACACCTGCAGGAGGAGATCAGGTACTGCACTCACTATATTACTACATGTACAGAGGAGACACCTGCAGGGGGAAATCAGTTACTGCACTCACTATATTACTATATGTACAGAGGAGACACCGGCAGGAGGAGATCAGGTAATGCACTCACTATATTACAACATGTACATAGGAGACACCTGCAGGAGGAGATCAGGTACTGCACTCACTATATTACTACATGTACAGAGGAGACACCTGCAGGAGGTGATCAGGTACTACACTCACTATGTTACTACATGTACAGAGGAGACACCTGCAGGAGGTGATCAGGTACTGCACTCAAATTCAAATTCAAATTCAAAGAAGCTTTATTGGCAGGACTAAATACACATTAGTTTTGCCAAAGCAAGTGTACAAAAGGGGGATAGGGATAGGGATGTTGAGTGGCATATGGGGTGATGGGGCGCAGGCATAGGCATAGGGAGGGGTGATGGGGCGCAGGTCCAGGGTGGGGGCTATAGAAGTCCATGGCATAGGGAGGGGTGATGGGGGCAGATCCGGGGTGGGGGCTATAGAAGTCCATGGCATATCATAGTTCTCTTTCTCGCAGTCTATGACATTCGCTCACATACCGCGCTGCTATCTCCGCTGCTCTCTCTTCTTCCCCCAGCAAGATATATGTTTTCTCTTCCTCCTTCATGGTGATGAAATCCGGGAAGAGATGTGAGAGTCTCCTGAAGTGAGTGTCCCTCACTGCTGAGTATTTGGAGCAGTGTAGCAGGAAGTGGGTTTCGTCCTCTATGGCCTCCTGGTCACAGTGTTGGCATAGTCTTTCCTCCCTGGGCTTGTAGCTCTGCCTGTGTCGGCCGGATTCGATGGCCAGACTGTGGGCGCTGAGTCTATACCGGCTCAGGATCTGGCGGTCTCTGGGGTCTGGGAGTTTCTCCAGGTATGGGGCCAGACTGTAGTCTCTCTGTAGACTCCGGTACATGGTCAGTTTCTGGGAGCTGATGATGTCGTTCTTCCAGTCACTGACATACCTCTCCTGGCCTTCGTCTACCATCTTCCTGATTTCGGCTTTTGTCAGGTTGTTGTGATTGGTGTTCTGGTCAGGTTGGGTTTGGGGGAGCTGTTCCGAGGGTCCTAGTTTTTCTGTTTCACCTACGTGTGTCAGGGCTTTATGGTGATGGGAGCTTGGATTGCTCCTACGTAGGTGAGCCCGGAATGACAGTGCCCTCTTTAGAACCGTTAGGTGTAGAGGGAATCTGCCCAGCTCGGCCCGGCAGGCACTGTTGGAGGTGCTCCTGTGGACTTGGAGAAGGTGCTTGCAGAATTCCAGGTGGAATATTTCTGTTGGGCTGGAATCCCATCTTGACCAGTCTGGGTAGGTGTGAGGACCCCAGACTTCACTGCCATACAGGAGGATTGGGGCGATGACAGAGTCGAAGATTTTTAACCAGACCCTCACTGGTGGCTTCAGATGGTAAAGTTTCCTTCGGATGCCATAGAAGGTTTTACATGCCTTGTCTTTCAGGGTCTCTATGGCTTGTTTGAAGCTTCCTGACGGTGAATCTCTAGACCCAGGTAGGTATATTTGTCTGTTCCTGTAAGGGCGCAGTTGTTGAGGACAAATGAAGGGTGCTGGTCTAATTTTCTCTTTCTCCTCTGGAACACCATGATGTTGGTTTTCTTTAGGTTGACCGGTAGTGCCCAGGTGGAGCTGAATTTCTCTAAGATTTTCAGGTTGTCTTGGAGGCCTCTCTCGGTTGGTGACAGAAGCACTCACTATATTACTATCTGTACAGAGGAGACACCTGTAGGAGGAGATCAGGTACTGCACTCACTATATTACTATATGTACAGAGGAGACACCTGCAGGAGGAGATCAGGTACTGCACTCACTATATTACTATATGTACAGAGGAGACACCTGCAGGAGGAGATCAGGTACTGCACTCACTATATTACTACATGTACAGAGGAGACACCTGCAGGGGGAGATCAGTTACTGCACTCACTATATTACTATATGTACAGAGGAGACACCTGCAGGAGGAGATCAGGTACTGCACTCACTATATTACTACATGTACAGAGGAGACACCTGCAGGAGGAGATCAGGTACTGCACTCACTATATTACTACATGTACAGAGGAGACACCTGCAGGAGGAGATCAGGTACTGCACTCACTATATTACTACATGTACAGAGGAGACACCTGCAGGATGAGATCAGTTACTGCACTCACTATATTACTACATGTACAGAGGAGACACCTGCAGGGGGAGATCAGGTACTGCACTCACTATATTACTATATGTACAGAGGAGACACCTGCAGGAGGAGATCAGGTACTGCACTCACTATATTACTATATGTACAGAGGAGACACCTGCAGGGGGAGATCAGGTACTGCACTCATTATATTACTATATGTACAGAGGAGACACCTGCAGGGGGAGATCAGGTACTGCACTCACTATATTACTATATCTGCAGAGGAGACACCTGCAGGAGGAGATCAGGTACTGCACTCACTATATTACTACAGTTGTCTGCAGTGGTAAGTGAGGAGCTGTCATGTACTCAGGCCGGTTGTCAGCGGTGGTAGGTGAGGAGCTGTCATGTATTCAGGCTTGTTGTCAGCGGAGGTAGATGAGGAGCTGTCATGTATACAGGCCGGTTGTCAGCAGTGATAGGTGAGGAGCTGTCATGTATACAGGCCTGTTGTCAGCGGTGGTAGGTGAGGAGCTGTCATGTATACAGGCCGGTTGTCAGCATTGATAGGTGAGGAGCTGTCATGTATACAGGCCGGTTGTCAGCGGTGGTAGGTGAGGAGCTGTCATGTACTCAGGCCGGTTGTCAGCGGTGTTAGGTGAGGAGCTGTCATGTACTCAGGCCGGTTGTCAGCGGTGGTAGGTGAGGAGCTGTCATGTATACAGGCCGGTTGTCAGCATTGATAGGTGAGGAGCTGTCATGTATACAGGCCAGTTGTCAGCATTGATAGGTCAGGAGCTGTCATGTATACAGGCCGGTTGTCAGCGGTGGTAGATGAGGAGCTGTCATGTACTCAGGCCGGTTGTCAGCGGTGGTAGGTGAGGAGCTGTCATGTTCTCAGGCCGGTTGTCAGCGGTGGTAGGTGAGGAGCTGTCATGTACTCAGGCCGGTTGTCAGCATTGATATGTGAGGAGCTGTCATGTATACAGGCCGGTTGTTAGTATTGATAGGTGAGGAGTTGTCATGTATACAGGCCGGTTGTCAGCATTGATAGGTGAGGAGCTGTCATGTATACAGGCCGGTTGTCAGCAGTGGCAGGTGAGGAGCTGTCATGTATACAGGCCGGTTGTCAGCAGTAGCAGGTGAGGAGCTGTCATGTAAACAGGCCGGTTGTCAATGGTGGTAGGTGAGGAGCTGTCATGTACTCAGGCCAGTTGTCAGCGGTGGTAGGTGAAGAGTGCATATGATCAGGCGTTGTCAACGGTGGTAGGTGAGGAGCTGTCTTAAGCGGTTGTCAACGGTGGTAGGTGAGGAGCTGTCATATATACAGGCCGGTTGTCAGCGGTGGTAGGTGAGGAGCTGTCATTATACAGGCCGGTTGTCAAGCATTGATAGGTGAGGAGCTGTCATGTATACACAGGCCGGTTGTCAGCATGATAGGTGAGGAGCTGTCATGTACTCAGGCCGGTTGTCAGCGGTGTAGGTGAGGAGCTGTCATGTACTCAGGCCGGTTGTCAGCGGTGGTAGGTGAGGAGCTGTCATGTACTCAGGCCGGTTGTCAGCGGTGGTAGGTGAGGAGCTGTCATGTATACAGACCGGTTGTCAGCATTGATAGGTGAGGAGCTGTCATGTACTCAGGCCGGTTGTCAGCGGTGGTAGGTGAGGAGCTGTCATGTACTCAGGCCGGTTGTCAGCGTGGTAGGTGAGGACTGTCATGTATCAGCGGTTGTCGCGGTGGAGGTGAGGAGCGTCATGTTCAGGCGTTGTCAGCGTGGTAGGTGGGAGCTGTCATGTATCAGGCGGTTGTCGCTGAGTGAGGAGCTGTCAGTATCGCGTTTCAGCATGTAGGTGAGGGCTTCTGTTTCAGGCCGGTTGTCAGCGTGGAGGGAGGAGCTGTCATGTATCAGGCGGTGTCAGCGTGCAGGTGAGGAGCTGTCATGTATCAGGCGTTGTCAGGTGGTAGGTGAGGAGTGTCATGTACAGCCGGTTGTCAGCTGAGGTGAGGAGCTGTCATGTATCAGGCCGGTTGTCAGCGTGAGGTGAGGACTGTCATGTATCAGGCCGGTTGTCGCGTGTAGGTGAGGAGCTGTATGTTCAGGCCGGTTGTCAGCGTGGAGGTGAGGAGCTGTCATGTATCAGGCGGTTGTCAGCATTGATAGTGAGGAGCTGTCATGTTACAGGCCGGTTGTCAGCATTGATAGGTGAGGAGTGTCATGTATACAGGCGGTTGTCAGCTGAGGTGAGGAGTGTCATGTATCAGGCGGTTGTCAGCGTGAGGTAGGCTGTCATGTATCAGGCCGGTTGTCAGTGTAGGTAGGAGTGTCATGTATACAGCCGGTTGTCAGCATTGATGGTGAGGAGTGTCATGTATACAGGCCGGTTGTCAGCATGGAGGTGAGGAGTGTCATGTTACAGGCCGGTTGTCAGCATGAAGGTGAGGATGTCATGTATACAGGCCGGTTGTCAGCAGTGGCAGGTGAGGACTGTATGTATACAGCCGGTGTCAGCATGATAGGTGAGGAGCTTCATGTTCAGGGTTGTCAGCATTGAAGGTGAGGAGTGTCATGTATAAGGCGGTGTCAGCTTGTAGGTGAGGATGTCATGACAGGCGGTTGTCAGCTGAGGTGAGGCTGTCATGTATCAGGCCGTTGTCAGCATAGGTAGGAGCTGTCATGTTAAGGCGGTTGTCAGCTGAGGTGAGGAGCTGTCATGTATCAGGCGGTTGTCGCGTGGAAGGTGGGAGTGTCATGTATCAGGCCGTTGTCAGCATTATAGGTGAGGATGTATGTATACAGGCGGTTGTCAGCAGTGGCAGGTAGGAGTGTCATGTTACAGGCGGTTGTCAGCATTGTAGGTGAGGAGTGTCTGTATCAGCGGTTGTCAGCATTGAAGGTGAGGAGCTGTCATGTATACAGCGTTGTCAGCTTGTAGGTGAGGATGTCTGTAGGCGGTTGTCAGCGTGGTAGGGAGGAGTGTCATGTACTCAGGCGTTGTCGCTTAGGTGAGGGCTGTCATGTATCAGGCGGTTGTCAGCGTGGAGGTGAAGAGTGTATGTATACAGGCGGTTGTCGCAGAGGTGGGAGCGTCTGTATCGGCCGTTGTCAGCTTATAGGGAGGAGCTGTCATGTATACAGGCGGTTGTCGATTGAGGTGAGGAGTGCATGTTACAGCCGGTTGTCAGCATTGATAGGTGGGATCATGTATACAGGCGGTTGTCAGCATTGAGGTGAGGAGTGTCATGTATAAGGCCGGTTGTCAGCTGGTAGGTGAGGAGCTGTCATGTACTAGGCGTTGTCAGCGTGGAGGTGAGGAGCTGTCATGTATCAGGCGGTTGTCAGCGGTGGTAGGTGAGAGTGTCATGTATCAGGCCGGTTGTCAGCGGTGGTAGGTGAGAGCTGTCATGTATCAGGCGGTTGTCAGCGTGGAGGTGAGGAGCTGTCTGTATACAGGCGGTTGTCAGCATTGATAGGTGAGGAGCTGTCATGTTACAGGCGGTTGTCAGCATTGATAGGTGAGGAGCTGTCATGTATAAGCGGTTGTCAGCATTGATAGGTGGGATGTCATGTATAAGGCCGGTTGTCAGCTGAGGTGGGAGCTGTATGTATACAGGCCGGTTGTCAGCATTGATGGTGGGATGTCATGTATACAGGCGTTGTCAGCTGAGGTGAGGAGTGTCATGTATACAGGCGGTTGTCAGCGTGGTAGGTGGGAGCTGTCATGTATCAGGCGGTTGTCAGCGGTGGTAGGTGAGGAGCTGTCATGTATCAGGCGGTTGTCAGCGTGGTAGTGAGGAGCTGTCATGTATACAGGCGGTTGTCAGCATTGATAGGTGAGGAGCTGTCATGTATACAGGCGGTTGTCAGCATTGGTAGGAGGAGCTTTATGTATACAGGCGGTTGTCAGCATTGTAGGTGAGGAGCTGTCATGTATACAGGCCGTTGTCAGCATTGATAGGTGAGGAGCTGTCATGTATACGCGGTTGTCAGCTGTAGGTGGGATGTCATGTATCAGGCGGTTGTCAGCGTGGCAGGTGAGGAGCTGTCATGTATCAGGCGTTGTCAGCTGTAGGTGGGATGTCATGTATCAGGCCGGTTGTCAGCATGGTAGGTGAGGAGCTGTCATGTATACAGGCGGTTGTCAGCAGTGGTAGGTGAGGAGCTGTCATGTATACAGGCCGGTTGTCAGCGTGGTAGGTGAGGAGCTGTCATGTACTACAGGCCGGTTGTCAGCGTGGCAGGTGAGGAGCTGTCATGTATACAGGCCGGTTGTCAGCAGTGATAGGTGAGGAGCTGTCATGTATCAGGCCGGTTGTCAGCATTGGATAGGTGAGGAGCTGTCATGTATACAGGCCGGTTGTCAGCGGTGGTAGGTGAGGAGCTGTCATGTACTCAGGCCGGTTGTCAGCGGTGGTAGGTGAGGAGCTGTCATGTACTCAGGCCGGTTGTCAGCGGTGGTAGGTGAAGAGCTGTCATGTAATCAGGCCGGTTGTCAGCGGTGGTAGGTGAAGAGCTGTCATGCATACAGGCCGGTTGTCAGCAGTGGCAGGTGAGGAGCTATCATGTATACAGGCCGGTTGTCAGCATTGATAGGTGAGGAGCTGTCATGTATACAGGCCGGTTGTCAGCATTGATAGGTGAGGAGCTGTCATGTATACATGCCGGTTGTCAGCATTGATAGGTGTGGAATTGTCATGTATACAGGCCGGTTGTCAGCAGTGGCAGGTGAGGAGCTGTCATGTATACAGGCCGGTTGTCAGCAGTGGCAGGTGAGGAGCTGTCATGTATACAGGCCGGTTGTCAGCATTGATAGGTGAGGAGCTGTCATGTATACAGGCCGGTTGTCAGCATTGATAGGTGAGGAGCTGTCATGTATACATGCCGGTTGTCAGCATTGATAGGTGTGGAATTGTCATGTATACAGGCCGGTTGTCAGCAGTGGCAGGTGAGGAGCTGTCATGTAATCAGGCCTGTTGTCAGCGGTGGTAGGTGAAGAGCTGTCATGTATACAGGCCGGTTGTCAGCAGTGGCAGGTGAGGAGCTATCATGTATACAGGCCGGTTGTCAGCATTGATAGGTGAGGAGCTGTCATGTATACAGGCCGGTTGTCAGCATTGATAGGTGAGGAGCTGTCATGTATACATGCCGGTTGTCAGCATTGATAGGTGTGGAATTGTCATGTATACAGGCCGGTTGTCAGCAGTGGCAGGTGAGGAGCTGTTGTGTAGCCCTGGTACACAATACCAGGAGGATGAGTGGAGAGGTAACAGTTAAGGTCTCTTCATGACATCATGTACACTTCTGACACACCCAGCAGGGGTGTGGAAGGGAGTGATTTAGTCAGTCAGTTTCCTGTCCTTGGACAGAGTAGACGTGTCCAGTCTGAGCCTGTCAGCAGTTCAGAAAGTGGAGGCTAGTACAGGTGGCCTAGTTCACCTCAGCCTAGTCAGAGCTGTGCCCCACTGGAAGACAGACTGAGATATCCATTAAGAGTCGAGCAAATCGAAGGGCAAAGTGGAAGAGAACAGAGAAGTGCCATAGGTATAGGATACCTGCACATTGTAACCGGTCATTGGGGACCGAAGGATCACTAAAGCTTCACGCTTAGTGGTAAGAAAACCAGAGACTTACCGGACCTTAGGTAGCGGCAAGCAGCCCCGAATAGTCAGTACGTAACTGGGGTCAGGGGAAGTGAGGACCTTGAGTCAGTGCACGACAAGATAGGAATTCAGCTTTCTCACAGGAAGGCTCCGACCACAAAAACTGACCGGGCAGAACAGCTTTGGAATAGCTGGAATTATAGAGGGAACTACGCTTCAGGCTGGTTGGACTCATCATTATTGGACAGTAAAGGAGGCCCCTAACTTGCTTAACCGTTGCCTCAAAGCTCATCCTCCATCAACCCCATCAGCCTCCCTGGGAACTGCCTTATCATCTTACAAGTAAAGGTATGGAAAGACGCTGACGGTGTGAGACTGAGTTATTATTGCATGCCTGCACAACCCTGCTTTAACTACCGACCTGAGGGAAGAGTCCCACCTGTAGGGGACCCGACATCTAGCTGCCTCACCATCCCCTCAGAGATCTACAGCAGCGCTGGTACTAATTACCAGAATACTACAGGTGGCGTCACGAACTGTATATAAATCAATCCCCTGTAAATATATCCCCAACATACGCCTGACCGCCAGGGCCACAGACCGAGCCACCGCTACCTGTGACAACCCATAGACTTCCATGGGCTCGGCTCTGAGTACCCCATTGCCCTGGTAACCCACAATTGTGGTGGCGGGTTGATACAAAACTTTGGCGTCACGAACAGGATCCGAAACTTGCAGCATTGCGAGCCCTGTGTGCCTGTGGAGTGTTTTGGTGAAAAAGACTGTTGCTGTTGTTTGGCGCCAAATACCGCCATATTTGCCGCCATATTCGCGCCCTAAGGCGCTGGAGAAGAAGGTGGGCGTACCTGAAAGAGCGCGCAGAGTCTTGGACACGCCCCCGGCTCTGACTCATCGGCAGGTCCTGCAACAGGAAGTGAACGCTCTGACATCAGAGCGCCTGCGACGAAGGTCCTGTTCCCACTGCTGTGCCTGTGAAATAGCAGCGTCTGAAACCGGTAGGCTCCGTTTAACCAAGGGGGCGCTAAGATGTCACAACAACCGGCTGACAGTGCGGCCCCAGCCGGAGGCCCCAATCCCGCACCGTCTGGTATTGTAGCGCCAGATGGGGGCGCAGGCCCTGCACCCAGTCCGGTAGTCCCGATCATGCCACTAACGCTCCCATATATGCCTGGGGCGAAATGGCTTCCCCAATACAGCGGTGGGCCAGGCACATTAGCAGGCTTCAAGCGGAAGTTATGCAGCATCCTAGAAATGTACTCCATGCCTGAGAGACAAAAAGCTGCTGTGCTAATAGGGCAGCTAACTGGCGCTGCTGAGAGGGAAGTGGAGACTTGGGATACCGTTGATCAGGAGTCGGTACCTGCGATCTTCCTTAAGCTGCATGCCATATTTGAAGACCGCACAGAAACAGATCTCCGGATGGCCTTCTACCACTGTTCACAGCAGCCAGGTGACAGCATCCGGGACTACGCTTGCCGACTACAAGGAGCCCTGAGAGCCCTCAAGCAGATTAACAATTTAAATGCTATCGATGAGAATAAAATGCTGAAAGAACAATTTATACAGGGATTGAGATCCCAAGAGGAACGCAGAACTGTAAATTGGTGGTCCTTAGATCATCCAGATGCTACCTTTGATGCCCTAAAGGACATGGCAATAAAAGGGCTGCGGCCCCTGGGCAAACCTGAAGTGGCAACCCAACATCATCAGGGTGAAGTCACTCTGGAACCGGCAGTAACTCCCTGTTCCCCGTTAGTGGCCGAAGCCAAAGCGCAGGTGACACCCCCCAGTGAATTGGATTGTCTGCGCTCAGAGGTGCGCCAGCTGACTAAAAATCTGGCCGCTGTGATGAGTGCCCTGCAGCTGCGGAAAGAGGAGGAAGGGAAGATCTTGTTAGCTGACTGCCCAGAAGACGTTCCGTGGATGCACCGGAGAAGGAAGAAGACGTCGCCCCCCCGGAGGAGGACAACGCCACCCCCAGGAGCGACCTCTGATCAACACCCTCCTCGTCGAGAGATCATCTGTTACCGATGCAACCGGAAAGGTCATCTGTCTCCACAGTGTCCTTTAAACGGGCAGAACCTGGGTCCAAGGGCCAACACCCAGGAGAATACCCGTCAGGCCCCCTAGACTGGAACCGCAGGTATGTGGGCGGGCGACCCTACCTGTCTATTATTCTAGATGGTATTGCTGTTCCGGCATTGTTAGACACTGGGTCGCAGGTGACCCTAATACCTGATGCCCTATATACTAAGTACTGGTCAATGGACAGTCTTAAACCCCCGAGCCCTGACTTTACCGTGTATGCTTCTAATGGTCTTCCTGTAGAAGTACTCGGGACAAAATGTGTAGATGTAAAGGTGGGCAGAGAGGAGTTGAAAGACCAGGGGCTTCTGGTAGTAAAGACTGTAAATGAGGAGAACGGTTTTAAATATAATTTTGGGTACTAACATTATCGGTAATTGTTTGGGAGAAGTTGTGTTCTTGCTCCAACAGCTCGCTGAGATTGCCCGACCAAGGCAGAGAGGAGTAATCCAAAGAGAGATCCGGGCCCTGGTGTGTCAGCAGCAAGCGAAGCTTACAGACGGCGAAATTGGTAATGTACGGGTCACTGACTCGGATCTCATTGTGATACCCCCAATGAGTGAAATGATCATTTGGTGCAGGGCGGCCATAGGTCTGAGAGGACAGAATTACCAAGCTGTAGTAGAACCCCACCATTCAGAACATAGACCTACACTTATGACTGCTAGAGGAGTAGTAGAAGTGGTGAATGGAAGAGTACCGGTACGGCTTCTCAATTGGGGAGATGATGAGGTAAATTTACCCCGTTATGCAACCATTGCTAAACTACATGCTGTCGACAATAATTCTATTCTCCCGGCTGAGTCCTTAGACTCCTGTCAAATAGCGGAGGACAATGACCCAGCAACTCAGGTGGCGGAATGGTGTCAGCAGCTCCATGTTGGGACGGAACACCACTCCCGCTCACCAGAAGCAAGGGGTATTACGGGTGGTGCAAGAGTACGCCCAAGTGTTTAGCAAAAATCCACTTGATTTTGGGACAATTAAGGGAGTACAACATCATATCCCTACAGGCAGTCATCCTCCCATCAAAGAGCGGTATAGGCCCATACCTCCAGCTCATTATCAGAAGGCTAAAGAAATGTTGAATGATATGAAGAAAGCCGGGGTGATAAGGGATAGTTGTAGCCCCTGGGCAGCCCCTCTAGTTTTGGTCAAAAAGAAAGATGGTAGTATGAGAATGTGTGTGGATTACAGGCAGGTGAACCGCATAACACACAAGGATGCATACCCGTTACCACGCATAGAGGAATCATTAGCTGCTCTGAAAACGGCTAACTACTTTTCTACCCTTGATCTGACTAGTGGTTACTGGCAAGTGGCTGTGGCTGAGGAGGATCGTGAGAAAACGGCTTTCACCACCCCAATGGGGCTCTGTGAGTTCGACAGAATGCCGTTTGGGCTCAGCAGTGCCCCAGGAACATTTCAGAGAGTGATGGAAAATTGTCTGGGACATCTCAATTTTGAAACCGTGCTGCTATACCTAGACGACGTTATCGTGTATTCCAAGACATATGAGGACCATCTGAAACACCTGGCAGAAGTATTCGAGTCCCTGTCCAGGTACGGGATGAAATTAAAACCCTCAAAATGCCATCTACTCAAACAGAAGGTACAATACTTGGGGCACATCGTCAGTTCGGAAGGAGTAGCGCCGGACCCAGAGAAAGTCACTGCCATCCAGAAGTGGCCGGAGCCGAAGAACCTTAAGGAAGTGCGACAGTTCCTGGGATTAACGGGTTACTACAGGAGATTCGTGAAAGATTACACGAAGAAGGCAGCTCCTTTACAGGACCTCCTGGTAGGACAATCCCTAAAGAGCAGAAACCCTCCCTTTAATTGGGGTAAAGAACAGGCTGAAGCATTCCAAAAGATGAAAGAGATCCTTACAGGTGATGAGATCTTAACCTATCCTGATTACAGCCAACCGTTCCTGTTGTACACCGACGCCAGTAATGAAGGGTTGGGAGCAGTTCTCAGTAAGAAGCAGAATGGCCAAGAAAAAGTCATCGCATATGCCAGCAGAAAACTCAGGCCAACTGAAAGGAATCCGGAAAATTATAGCAGCTTCAAGCTGGAGTTTCTGGCGCTGGTTTGGGCCATTACTGAAAGATTTAAGCACTATCTGGCCTCCAATAAGTTCACGGCGTACACAGACAACAACCCGTTAACGCACCTGGAAACCGCCAAGCTGGGCGCCATGGAGCAGCGATGGATGGCTCGGTTGTCCAATTACCAGTTTACCATCAAGTACCGGGCAGGTCGAAAGAATGCTAATGCTGATGCGTTGTCCCGAATGCCGCATGACTCTGATACGGAAGAAGAATCGGACGACCTGGAAGAAATTGAGCTACCTGCGTTCCATCGAAATGGGGTAGTCCACGAGCATCGAGTCCACAGAAAGCAGTATGGTGCAACATTAAATCCTTTACCCCATCACAGTTGGAAAGAGACTCAGGACAGTGATCCAGTGGTCAGCCGCATCAAGGAGTTGTTAAGACAGGAAGGCTCCTCTTTGGAAAAGGAAGCACCTATGTCAGCCAAGCTCCTGTGGAACGAGAAAAGCAGGTTGTTCCTATACCGTGAGAAGTTGTGCAGGAGATACGTCAACCCCAGAACCCATGAAATGGTCTGGCAAATAGTGGTCCCCAAGGCAGACGTCCCAATGGTGTTGGAAGCATACCACGATCAAGCAGGACACTTTGGCTGGAGAAAGCTGGAGACCCTGTTGAGATGCCGGTTCTACTGGGTAGGGATGCGCAGCTCCATCGAGAGGTGGTGTCGGAACTGTGGACCCTGTGGTCTCAGAAGAAAGGACTACGGTAGTCAGAAGGCACCCCTGCAACCTATCCGGACGACTCGTCCTCTGGAGATTGTGGCCCTGGACCACGTCAAATTGTCGCCAAGTAGATCTGGATACTCATACGCCTTGACCATGGTGGACCATTACTCCAGATTTCTGGTGGTTGTTCCAGTTAAGGACCAGACCGCAGTGACGGCCGCGAAAACCTTTCAAGCAAGCTTCTGCAGACCGCATGGGTATCCGGAGCAAGTATTAACCGATCAAGGACCTGCTTTCGAAGCTGATTTATTCAAGGAATTCTGTCACATGTACGGGTGCAAGAAAATTAGAACAACGCCATACCACCCGCAAACCAACGGTCTTTGTGAAAAAATGAACCATATTGTCCTTGATTTGTTGAGATCCATACCGTTGGAAGACAGGAATCGATGGCCGGATTTACTACCTGATTTGGTTGATTTGTATAACCATATACCTGTCAGTTCCACTAACTGCACTCCAGCCTATCTTATGAGAGCAAGGCCCGGAAGACTACCAATGGATTTAGAACTTGGAGTGGTAGAACCGGAGGCAGACGACGCCGTTGAAAACTGGGACATCAATCGGCAAGAGCAATACAGAAGAGTACAAATCTGTGTAGAGGAAAGTCTCAACAAGGCACGGGAGAAACAGGAAGATGTTTACAACCGAAATGCTCCTGCCAAGCCTTTGATGCCTGGAGAGGTAGTATTAAAAAGAAAAAGGAAGATGCACAAATTGGATAACCAGTGGGAGCAAGAACCCTACGTTGTACAAGATTCTAAATATGACAACAGAAAAGTTTGTATCATCAGTAAGGACGGAGGAAGAACAATAACCACTGTGTCCAGAGACCATTTGAAATTGTGTCCAGAACCCTTAAAATGTTGTGACAAGAACCCTGTCATCAATCAAAAAGAAAGGAAAGAAGAGGTCATACACACCGATCTGGGAGATTTTCCTGCGGATTGGCCTAGACTGGGAGATGCTGTAATAGTTCCGGTGTTGCAGTTTTATCAGCCACAAGAGGAAGTTTTACCTCCAGTTGTGCCCGTGGTGCCAGTCGAGCCCGTTCAGGAGTTACCCATCCCAGCAACACCTCAACCTGTGGAACCTCAAGAAGGATCATCTGAAGCAGCGCCCCATACTATGGGATCCCCTGGTGAAGCTGACTCACACCGCCCAGCCATCAGTACGCTTGCCAGATCCATAGAAAGATTGAGGCAGTTCTATAGTTTGCCGTTACGCAGTGCAGACAGATCGCAACTTGATATACCTGAAGCTACACCACGTAGATCAGAGCGAATCACAAAAGGGAAGTTACCCATTAGATATCAGCAGTGATTATAACGAATTGATGTGAATATTGTAAAAAGTCTATATATATATGTTTTTTTCCTATTATGTCTTATAATGGACTCAGAGGCTGAGGACTGAGCCAGCCCAAAAACTGTATCCTGTGAATAGTTGCACTTTGTGCCTTTTAATGGTTTCACACGAAGCCTTGACTTACCTCTGAACAGAAAACCCGTGTGGTGTGGCACTGAGTGAGGTCTGCATTCGGATGTCCTGCAGCCCACCCAGGACCCACGTTGAAGGTTTGGTGCGGGTCCTTCACAAGCATATTGTCTATTTATATGAAAATGTTATTTAATATTTGTATTTTTCTATAATGTTTTGTTTGCAACGTTCAAGACATCCTTACCTCCCGGATGGGACGAATTAATGTTTAATGTTCAATGTTAAATGCATAAACAAAATGTCTCTTTGTATTTTACAGCCCGGGAGTGCTGTCGTTTACCATGGGGGAATGTGTAGCCCTGGTACACAATACCAGGAGGATGAGTGGAGAGGTAACAGTTAAGGGCTCTTCATGACATCACGTACACTTCGGACACACCCAGCAGGGGTGTGGAAGGGAGTGATTTAGTCAGTCAGTTTCCTGTCCTTGGACAGAGTAGACGTGTCCAGTCTGAGCCTGTCAGCAGTTCAGAAAGTGGAGGCTAGTACAGGTGGCCTAGTTCACCTCAGCCTAGTCAGAGCTGTGCCCCACTGGAAGACAGACTGAGATATCCATTAAGAGTCGAGCAAATCGAAGGGCAAAGTGGAAGAGAACAGAGAAGTGCCATAGGTATAGGATACCTGCACATTGTAACCGGTCATTGGGGACCGAAGGATCACTAAAGCTTCACGCTTAGTGGTAAGAAAACCAGAGACTTACCGGACCTTAGGTAGCGGCAAGCAGCCCCGAATAGTCAGTACGTAACTGGGGTCAGGGGAAGTGAGGACCTTGAGTCAGTGCACGACAAGATAGGAATTCAGCTTTCTCACAGGAAGGCTCCGACCACAAAAACTGACCGGGCAGAACAGCTTTGGAATAGCTGGAATTATAGAGGGAACTACGCTTCAGGCTGGTTGGACTCATCATTATTGGACAGTAAAGGAGGCCCCTAACTTGCTTAACCGTTGCCTCAAAGCTCATCCTCCATCAACCCCATCAGCCTCCCTGGGAACTGCCTTACCATCTTACAAGTAAAGGTATGGAAAGACGCTGACCGTGTGAGACTGAGTTATTTATTTGCATGCCTGCACAACCCTGCTTTAACTACCGACCTGAGGGAAGAGTCCCACCTGTAGGGGACCCGACATCTAGCTGCCTCACCATCCCCTCAGAGATCTACAGCAGCGCTGGTACAAATTACCAGAATACTACAGGTGGCGTCACGAACTGTATATAAATCTATCCCCTGTAAATATTCCCCCCCAACATACGCCTGACCGCCAGGGCCACAGACCGAGCCACCGCTACCTGTGACAACCCCATAGACTTCCATGGGCTCGGCTCTGAGTACCCCATTGCCCTGGTAATCCACAATTGTGGTGGCGGGTCGACACACTGTCATGTATACAGGCCGGTTGTCAGCATTGATAGGTGAGGAGCTGTCATGTATACAGGCCGGTTGTCAGAATTGATAGGTCAGGAGCTGTCATGTATACAGGCCGGTTGTCAGCGGTGGTAGGTGAGGATTTGTCATGTACTCAGGCCGGTTGTCAGCGGTGGTAGGTGACGAGCTGTCATGTACTCAGGCCGGTTGTCAGCGGTGGTAGGTGAGGAGCTGTCATGTATACAGGTCGGTTGTCAGCATTGATAGGTGAGGAGCTGTCATGTATACAGGCCGGTTGTCAGCATTGATAGGTCTGGAGCTGTCATGTATACAGGCCGGTTGTCAGCGGTGGTAGATGAGGAGCTTTCATGTACTCAGGCCGGTTGTCAGCAGTGGCAGGTGAGGAGTTGTCATGTATACAGGCCGGTTGTCAGCAGTGGCAGGTGAGGAGCTGTCATGTACTCAGGCCGGTTGTCAGCGGTGGTAGGTGAGGAGCTGTCATGTTCTCAGGCCGTTTGTCAGCAGGGGTAGGTGAGGAGCTGTCATGTACTCAGGCCGGTTGTCAGCGGTGGTAGGTGAGGAGCTGTCATGTACTCAGGCCGGTTGTCAGCGGTGGTAGGTGAGGAGCTGTCATGTACTCAGGCCGGTTGTCAGCGGTGGAAGGTGAGGAGCTGTCATGTACTCAGGCCGGTTGTCAGCGATGGTAGGTGAGGAACTGTCATGTACTCAGGCCGGTTGTCAGCGGTGGTAGGTGAGGAGCTGTCATGTACTCAGGCTGGTTGTCAGCAGTGGCAGGTGGGGAGCTGTCATGTATACAGGCCGGTTGTCAGCATTGATAGTTGAGGAGCTGTCATGTATACAGGCCGGTTGTCAGCAGTGGCAGGTGAGGAGCTGTCATGTACTCAGGCCGGTTGTCAGCAGTGGCAGGTGAGGAGCTGTCATGTACTCAGGCCGGTTGTCAGCAGTGGCAGGTGATGAGCTGTCATGTACTCAGGCCGGTTGTCAGCATTGATAGGTGAGGAATTGTCATGTATACAGGCCGGTTGTCAGCAGTGGCAGGTGAGAGCTGTCATGTATACAGGTCGGTTGTCTGCAGTGGCAGGTGGGGAGCTGTCATGTATACAGGCCGGTTGTCACATGATAGGTGAGGAGCTGTCATGTACTCAGGCTGGTTGTCAGCGTGGTAGGTGAGGAGCTGTCATGTATACAGGCCGGTTGTCAGCATGGCAGGTGAGGAGCTATCAAGTATACAGGCCGTTGTGGAAGCAGTGGGAGGCAGGTGAGGAGCTGTCATGTACTCAGGCTGGTTGTCAGCGGTGGTAGGTGAGGAGCTGTCATGTATACAGGCCGGTTGTCAGCAGTGGCAGGTGAGAGCTATCATGTATACAGGCCGTTGTCAGCAGTGGAGGTGAGGAGCTGTCATGTATACAGCCGGTTGTCAGAGGTGGTAGGTGAGGAGCTGTCATGTATCAGGCCGGTTGTCAGCAGTGGCAGGTGAGGAGCTTCATGTATACAGGCGGTTGTCAGCGTGGTAGGTGAGGAGCTGTCATGTACTCAGGCCGGTTGTCAGCAGTGGCAGTGAGGAGTGTCATGTATACAGGCCGGTTGTCAGCGGTGGTAGGTGAGGAGCTGTATGTATACAGGCCGGTTGTCAGCGGTGGCGGGTGAGAAGCTGTCATGTATACAGGCCGGTTGTCAGCGTGGCAGTGAGAAGCTGTCATGTACTCAGGCCGGTTGTCAGCAGTGGCAGGTGAGGAGCTGTCATGTACTCAGGCCGGTTGTCAGCAGTGGCAGGTGAGGAGCTGTCATGTATACAGGCCGGTTGTCAGCGGTGGTAGGTGAGGGGCTGTCATGTACTCAGGCTGGTTGTCAGCGGTGGTAGGTGAGGAGCTGTCATGTATACAGGCCGGTTGTCAGCGGTGGTAGGTGAGGAGCTGTCATGTATACAGGCCGGTTGTCAGCGGTGGTAGGTGAGGAGCTGTCATGTATACAGGCCGGTTGTCAGCGGTGGTAGGTGAGGAGCTGTCATGTATACAGGCCGGTTGTCAGCGGTGGTAGGTGAGGAGCTGTCATGTATACAGGCCGGTTGTCAGCAGTGGCAAGTGAGGAGCTGTCATGTATACAGGCCGGTTGTCAGCGGGGTAGGTGAGGAGCTGTCATGTATACAGGCCGGTTGTCAGCAGTGCAGGTGAGGAGCTGTCATGTATACAGGCCGGTTGTCAGCGGTGGTAGGTGAGGAGCTGTCATGTACTCAGGCCGGTTGTCAGCGGTGGTAGGTGAGAGCTGTCATGTACTCAGGCCGGTTGTCAGCATTGATAGGTGAGGAGCTGTCATGTATACAGGCCGGTTGTCAGCAGTGTGCAGGTGAGTAGCTGTCATGTATACAGGCCGGTTGTCAGCAGTGGCAGGTGAGAGCTGTCATGTATACAGGCCGGTTGTCAGCAGTGGCAGGTGAGGAGCTGTCATGTATCTCAGGCTGGTTGTCAGCAGTGGCAGGTGAGGAGCTGTCATGTACTCAGGCCGGTTGTCAGCAGTGGCAGGTGAGGAGCTGTCATGTATACAGGCCGGTTGTCAGCGGTGGTAGTGAGAAGCTGTCATGTATACAGGCCGGTTGTCAGCAGTGGCAGGTGAGGAGCTGTCATGTACTCAGGCCGGTTGTCAGCAGTGGCAGGTGAGGAGCTGTCATGTATACACGCCGGTTGTCAGCAGTGGCAGGTGAGGAGCTGTCATGTATATAGGCCGGTTGTCAGAAGTGGTAGGTGAGGAGCTGTCATGTACTCAGGCCGGTTGTCAGCGGTGGTAGGTGAGGAGCTGTCATGTATACAGGCCGGTTGTCAGCGGTGGTAGGTGAGGAGCTGTCATGTATACAGGCCGGTTGTCAGTGGTGATAGGTGAGGAGCTGTCATGTATACAGTCCGGTTGTCAGCAGTGGCAGGTGAGGAGCTGTCATGTACTCAGGCCGGTTGTCAGCAGTGGCAGGTGATGAGCTGTCATGTACTCAGGCCGGTTGTCAGCATTGATAGGTGAGGAATTGTCATGTATACAGGCCGGTTGTCAGCAGTGGCAGTTGAGGAGCTGTCATGTATACAGGCCGGTTGTCAGCAGTGGCAGGTGGGGAGCTGTCATGTATACAGGCCGGTTGTCAGCAGTGGCAGGTGAGGAGCTGTCATGTATACAGGCTGGTTGTCAGCCGTGGTAGGTGAGGAACTGTCATGTATACAGGCCGGTTGTCAGCGGTAGTAGGTGAGGAGCTGTCATGTACTCAGGCCGGTTGTCAGCAGTGGCAGGTGAGGAGTTGTCATGTATACAGGCCGGTTGTCAGCGGTGGTAGGTGAGGAGCTGTTATGTATACAGGCCGGTTGTCAGCGGTGGTAGGTGAGGAGCTGTCATGTATACAGGCCGGTTGTCAGCGGTGGTAGGTGAGGAGCTGTCATGTATACAGGCCGGTTGTCAGCAGTGGCAGGTGAGAAGCTGTCATGTACTCAGGCCGGTTGTCAGCAGTGGCAGGTGAGGAGCTGCATGTACTCAGGCCGGTTGTCAGCAGTGGCAGGTGAGGAGCTGTCATGTATACAGGCCGGTTGTCAGCGGTGGTAGGTGAGGAGCTGTCATGTACTCAGGCCGGTTGTCAGCGGTGGTAGGTGAGGAGCTGTCATGTATACAGGCCGGTTGTCAGAGGTGGTAGGTGCGGAACTGTCATGTATACAGGCCGGTTGTCAGCGGTGGCAGGTGAGGAGCTGTAATGTACTCAGGCTGGTTGTCAGCAGTGGCAGGTGGGGAGCTGTCATGTATACAGGCCGGTTGTCAGCAGTGGCAGGTGAGGAACTGTCATGTACTCAGGCTGGTTGTCAGCGGTGGTAGGTGAGGAGCTGTCATGTATACAGGCCGGTTGTCAGTGGTGGTAGGTGAGGAGCTGTCATGTATACAGGCCGGTTGTCAGCGGTGGTAGGTGAGGAGCTGTCTGTCATGTGTGCATTGCCACGAAGATCGTCGCGGTTGCACATTTTGACTTCTCACAGCTGAGCTGCTGTTTCTTTGTGTTTGGCAGCTAGGGAGTTAATTCTGTCTGTGCTCGGTGCTGGGACTGGGTGCAGTTTCTCCCAGCTGCAATTGATTATTTGTTGATTGGTCTCCTTTAAATTTCTGGTTGTCTGCTTGGGGAGTTGCCAGTGAAACCTTCATGCAGACCACAGATAGGAATGAATCTGTATAGACTTTAGTTGTGAGCTCCTTAGTTGTTCTAAGCTCAACTTGGTTAGAGTTTATTTCCCAGACCATTTATGTTCCTTTGGTGTTTGAGTGTGTATGCAAGCAAGTGTTATCCTGTCTGTCTTATATGTCTAATCTGTGTATTTAGCTAAGATCAGCCCATATCCCTTTGGTGGTAGTCAGGATCCTTCTTAGGACTGATTACAGGGTTCAGGGTCTGATAGGAGACAGGGTTAGGTTGGAGACTTGGACCTCTGAACCATTATCAGTACCTCCAAGGTGAGGGATTAGTTAGGACCCCAGTTTAGGGTCAGGTTAGATCCCGGTCCACCTCTTTCCTGTTTCAGCTCATCAAGTCCTCAAGATTAACCCTGAGTTCAGCAGATATCGTGTCAGGTAAATCTATTCTATACTTACATGCTGATGTTGCTAAACTATATGTTGTATAGAGTGTTGTTCCTGTATTAATAGTTTACTGACATTGTATACATATCATTAGACAGCGTGACATTTTCACTGGCCATAAAAATTATCTCCAGTTATCATGGATCCAGTAGCCCAGCTGGCTCTGCAGTTGCAGGGATTATCCATGGAGCTGACGGACATTAAGTCCAAAGTTTTGTCTCCCTGGAGCAAACCAGAGTTGAACCTAAGGTTGCTCTCCCGGACAGGTTCACTGGTGGGCGAGACAAATTTTTCACCTTCCGGGAGGCATGTAAATTGTATTTTCGGCTTCGGCCTCGATCATCAGGGAGTGAGGAGCAGAGAGTGGGAATTGTTATCTCACTTCTGCAAGGGGACCCTCAATCCTGGGCATTTTCCCTTCCTCCGTGATCCCCGGCTCTACTGTCTGTAGATCAATTTTTTACTGCCCTGGGATTGGTATATGATGACCCAGATCGGGTCTCTCTTGCTGAGACAAAATTACGTAAGATACAGCAGGGAGATCGTCCGGCAGAGGAATTTGCTTCTGAGTTTCGTAGATGGGCCACAGATACTCAGTGGAATGACCCAGCTCTTAGGAGCCAGTTTTGTCATGGGCTTTCTGATAAATTAAAAGACGTTTTGGCTCAGTATGAGTCTGCTCATTCACTGGAGGCTGCTATGGCCTTAGCTATCCGTACTGATAGACGGCTTCGGGAGAGGGGTGAGGTAACCCCACTCCCTGTTGTTTCTCCACCTACCACTAAAATCCCTTATGTTGAGGTTCCCCTTGTCTGTTCGGATGAGCCTATGCAGTTGGGAGGGACATCATTTCGTAGGAGGGGATTGGCGGTACGCCGCAGGACTAGAAGATGTTTTTTCTGCGGGAAAGAGGGACATTTTGTTGGAGAATGTCCATCCCGTGCCTTGTTGAGCCAAAAGTCGCCGGAAAAACTGTTAATCCCAGGTTGTGTGGTGGACGACAACCTGGGAGTATGTATTTCATCCGCCAGTTCTTCTCAGTTCCTTGTACCAGTGGAGGTGGTAGTTGGTACGAGAGTGGAGAGATTGTCTGTTCTTCTTGATAGTGGTTCCGGGGCTAATCTGGTTGACGCTCAGTTTGCTCAGGCTCAAGGTATGCATCTGAGTGTATTGGTCAAACCGATCCCTATATTCTCCATTGACGCCAGGCCTCTCGGCCAAGGTAGCTTTGTTCATGAGGTTCATAACATTGACCTTCGGGTAGGGGCAACACATAGGGAACAATTATCTTGTTATGTGTTGGAGGGTCTACCTACTCCCATTGTGTTGGGACTTCCTTGGTTGGTTAAACATAACCCTGTGATTAATTGGCAGTCCAGAGAAATAAGCCAATGGGGTGAGTTTTGCAAAAGCAACTGCATGAACACAGTCATCAGTGCGGTCGTGCCTAGTACTTTGCCTCCTTTTTTGGAGGATTTTGGGGATGTTTTCTCTGAGGAGGGGTGTCAGGAGTTGCCTCCTCATCGCGTGTATGACTGCTCTATTAATCTCCTTCCTGATGCTAAGTTGCCTAAAGCTAGGTTGTATAATCTTTCTGGTCCTGAGAGGCAGGCTATGAAAGATTATATTTCTGAAAGTCTGGCCAAAGGGCATATTAGACCTTCATCTTCCCCAGTAGCCGCGGGGTTCTTCTTTGTGAAGAAGAAAGATGGAGGCCTACGCCCTTGCTTGGATTTCCGCGAACTTAATCGGATTACTGTTCGAGATCCGTATCCACTCCCTCTTATTCCTGATCTCTTCAATCAAATTGTTGGCGCCAAATGGTTTTCTAAATTGGATCTCAGGGGGGCGTATAATCTGATTAGGATAAAAGAGGGGGATGAGTGGAAAACGGCGTTTAACACGCCGGAGGGACATTATGAGAACCTAGTCATGCCTTTTGGTCTGACTACTGCACCAGCAGTATTCCAACATTT
This sequence comes from Oophaga sylvatica, assembly GCA_033576555.1. NCBI lineage: Eukaryota > Metazoa > Chordata > Amphibia > Anura > Dendrobatidae > Oophaga > Oophaga sylvatica. Next base: position 167,921 of record JARQOD010000250.1, read on the forward strand.
TGTTAATGACATTTTTCGTCACCTTGTGGGGCTGTTTGTGGTCGTATATTTGGATGACATTTTAATTTACTCGCCAGATCTTGTGTCTCACCAGGAGCATGTGAGACAGGTGTTGCAGATCTTGCGAGACAATAAATTATACGCCAAACTGGAGAAGTGTGTATTTGCCGTACAGGAACTTCAGTTTTTGGGTTTTTTGGTGTCAGCCTCCGGTTTCCGTATGGACCCTGAAAAGGTGAGAGCAGTGCTTGAATGGGATCAGCCAGGGGATCTTAAGGCTCTGCAGCGTTTTTTGGGGTTTGCTAACTACTACCGGAAATTTATTTGTAATTTCTCATCTGTCGTCAAACCTCTCACTGACATGACAAGAAAAGGGACGGATTTTTCTAAATGGTCGGACAAAGCTTGCCAAGCCTTTTCCTCTTTGAAGAAATGTTTTGCTTCGGCACCCGTTCTCATCCAACCAGATGCATCTCAGCCGTTCATTGTGGAGGTGGACGCGTCTGACGTAGGGGTGGGTGCTATATTGTCCCAGGGTCCGTCCCCTGGTAAATGGCATCCGTGCGCTTTCTTTTCTAAGAAATTGTCGTCCGCCGAAAGGAATTATGATATCGGCAATAGGGAACTTTTGGCCATTAAATTGGCTTTTGAAGAATGGCGTCACTTTTTGGAGGGGGCAGTCCACCCGGTCACCGTTATTACTGATCACAAGAACCTGCTGTATTTAGAATCCGCTAAGCGTCTGAATTCCAGACAAGCTCGATGGTCGTTGTTTTTTACCAGGTTTAATTTTGTCGTCACTTATCGCCCGGGGTCTAAGAATGTAAAGGCTGATGCCTTGTCTCGCAGTTTCCCAGGGGCCGGGAAAATGGATGACCCGAGTCCTATCCTTCAGGAGGGGGTGGTAGTGTCGGCTGTATGTTCTGAGCTTGAGGAGGAGGTGTTAGAGGCTCAGGGGGACGCCCCTGCAGGACCTCCAGGGAGACTGTTTGTCCCAAATCTGTTGAGACAAAAGGTTATTAAGGCACATCATAATTCTGCTCTAGCAGGACATCCAGGGAGTAAGGCTACTTTAGATCTCCTTTCTCGCCGGTTTTGGTGGCCTAATGCTAATAAAGATGTTATAACTTTTGTCGCGTCATGTGGGGTGTGTGCTCGCTCTAAAACCCCTCATACCCGTCCGTCTGGGACCCTTTTACCTTGAAACTTCCGGAGCGTCCATGGACTCATTTATCTATGGACTTCATTATGGACCTTCCTCCGTCGTCAGGGAATACTGTCATACTGGTGGTTGTTGACAGGTTCAGTAAGATGGCACATTTCGTTGCTCTTCCTGCCCTCCCTAATGCTAAAACTCTGGCGCAGGTGTTCATTAGGGAGATCGTTAGACTTCATGGGTTGCCTTCTGATGTGGTGTCAGATAGGGGGTCTCAGTTTGTGTCCAAATTTTGGAGGGCATTTTGTTTACATCGGGGGATGCAATTGTCATTTTCCTCGGCTTTTCATCCGCAGACCAATGGTCAGACAGAGCGTCTGAATCAGAGCTTAGAGACATATCTCCGGTGTTTTGTCTCAGAGAACCAAGAGGACTGGTCTTCTTTCTTGCCTCTGGCAGAGTTCGCTCTTAACAACAGGCGGAGCGAGTCCACTGGTAAGTCCCCGTTTTTTGGGGCATATGGTTTTCATCCCCAGTTTTGTACTTTCAATGGGGGGGGCCCTTCTGGGGTTCCTGAGGAGGAGCGTTTCTCGTCGTCACTTGCTTCTGTGTGGCGAGGTGTATTGAATAATCTGAGTGCTATGGGGAACCGTTACAAACGTATGGCTGATAGGAGGAGAGTTTCTGGTCCAGATCTGAATGTGAACGATCTGGTATGGTTGTCTACCAGGAATATAAAACTTAAAGTGCCCTCCTGGAAACTGGGTCCCAGATTCATCGGGCCGTACAGGATCAGTTCCATAATTAATCCTGTGGCATTTCGTCTGGACCTCCCTCCTACGTTTAAAATTCATAATGTGTTCCACAAGTCATTACTTAAAAGGTATGTGGCACCAGTCACCTCTACCTCCTCCTCCTGTGTTGGTCAATGGTAACTTGGAATTTCAAGTATCAAAGATCATTGACTCACATCTGAATCGCCGGTCCCTTCAGTACTTGGTGCATTGGAAGGGGTATGGTCCAGAGGAGAGGACGTGGGTCCCTGCGTCTGATGTTAACGCAGATCGTTTGGTTCGGACCTTCCACAGAACTCACCCGGGCAGGCCTGGCCCTGAGGGTCCGGAGGCCCCTCGTAGAAGGGGGGGTACTGTCATGTGTGCATTGCCACGAAGATCGTCGCGGTTGCACATTTTGACTTCTCACAGCTGAGCTGCTGTTTCTTTGTGTTTGGCAGCTAGGGAGTTAATTCTGTCTGTGCTCGGTGCTGGGACTGGGTGCAGTTTCTCCCAGCTGCAATTGATTATTTGTTGATTGGTTTCCTTTAAATTCCTGGTTGTCTGCTTGGGGAGTTGCCAGTGAAACCTTCATGCAGACCACAGATAGGAATGAATCTGTATAGACTTTAGTTGTGAGCTCCTTAGTTGTTCTAAGCTCTACTTGGTTAGAGTTTATTTCCCAGACCATTTATATTCCTTTGGTGTTTGAGTGTGTATGCAAGCGAGTGTTATCCTGTCTGTCTTATATGTCTAATCTGTGTATTTAGCTAAGATCAGCCCATATCCCTTTGGTGGTAATCAGGATCCTTCTTAGGACTGATTACAGGGTTCAGGGTCTGATAGGAGACAGGGTTAGGTTGGAGACTTGGACCTCTGAACCATTATCAGTACCTCCAAGGTGAGGGATTAGTTAGGACCCCAGTTTAGGGTCAGGTTAGATCCTGGTCCACCTCTTTCCTGTTTCAGCTCATCAAGTCCTCAAGATTAACCCTGAGTTCAGCAGTTGTCGTGTCAGGTAAATCTATTCTGTACTTACATGCTGATGTTGCTGTACTAGTTGTTGTGTGGAGTGTTGTTCCTGTGTTAGTGGTTTGCTGACATTGTATACATATCGTTAGACAGCGTGACACTGTCATGTATACAGGCCGGTTGTCAGCGGTGGCAGGTGAGGAGCTGTCATGTACTCAGGCTGGTTGTCAGCAGTGGCAGGTGGGGAGCTGTCATGTATACAGGCCGGTTGTCAGCGGTGGTAGGTGAGGAGCTGTCATGTACTCAGGCCGGTTGTCAGCGGTGGTAGGTGAGGATCTGTCATGTATACAGGCCGGTTGTCAGAGGTGGTAGGTGAGGAGCTGTCATGTATACAGGCCGGTTGTCAGTGGTGGCAGGTGAGGAGCTGTCATGTACTCAGGCTGGTTGTCAGCAGTGGCAGGTGGGGAGCTGTCATGTATACAGGCCGGTTGTCAGCAGTGGCAGGTGAGGAACTGTCATGTACTCAGGCCGGTTGTCAGCAGTGGCAGGTGAGGAGCTGTCATGTACTCAGGCCGGTTGTCAGCAGTGGCAGGTGAGGAACTGTCATGTATACAGGCCGGTTGTCAGCATTGATAGGTGAGGAGCTGTCATGTACTCAGGCCGGTTGTCAGAGGTGGTAGGTGAGGAGCTGTCATGTATACAGGCCGGTTGTCAGCAGTGGCAGGTGAGGAGCTGTCATGTATACAGGCTGGTTGTCAGCAGTGGCAGGTGAGGAGCTGTCATGTACTCAGGCCGGTTGTCAGCAGTGGCAGGTGAGGAGCTGTCATGTACTCAGGCCGGTTGTCAGCAGTGGCAGGTGAGGAGCTGTCATGTATACAGGCCGGTTGTCAGCAGTGGCAGGTGAGGAGCTGTCATGTACTCAGGCCGGTTGTCAGCAGTGGCAGGTGAGGAGCTGTCATGTACTCAGGCTGGTTGTCAGCAGTGGCAGGTGAGGAGCTCTCATGTATACAGGCTGGTTGTCAGCAGTGGCAGGTGGGGAGCTGTCATGTATATGTGTCGACCCGCCACCACAATTTTGGGTTACCAGGGCAATGGGGTACTCAGAGCCGAGCCCGTAGAAGTCTATGGGGATTGTCACAGGTAGCGGTGGCTCGGTCTGTGGCCCTGGCGGTCTGGCGTATGTTGGGGGAATATTTACAGGGGATAGATTTATATACAGTTCGTGACGCCACCTGTAGTATTCTGGTAATTTGTACCAGCGCTGCTGTAGATCTCTGAGGGGATGGTGAGGCAGCTAAATGTCGGGTCCCCTACAGGTGGGACTCTTCCCTCAGGTCGGTAGTTATATAGGGATTGTGCAGGCATGCAATAATAACTCAGTCTCACACCGTCAGCGTCTTTCCATACCTTTACTTGCAAGATGATAAGGCAGGTCCCAGGGAGGCTGATGGGGTTGATGAAGGATGAGCTTTGAGGCAACAGCTAAGCAAGTTAGGGGCCTCCTTTACTGTCCAATAATGGTGAGTACGACCAGCCTGAAGCGTAGTTCCCTCTATGATTCCAGCTTTTCCAAAGCTGTTCTGCCCAGTCAGATTTGTGGTGAAGCCTTCCTGCGAGAGAGCTGAATTCTTATCTTGTCGTGCACTGACTCAAAGTCTTCACTCCCCCTGACCCCAGTTACGTACTGACTATAGGGGCTGTTTGCCGCGACCTAGGTCCGGTAAATCTCTGGTTTTCTTTCACTATGCTTGTAGCAATAGTGATCCTTCGGTCCCCAGTGACCGGTAGCAATGTGCAGGACTTTTCCAAGCCAAAAGCACTTTTCCAATAATCTTCCTTCCACTTTGCCCTTCGATTTGCTTGACTCTTAATAGTTAGTTCAGTCTTTCTTCCAGTGGGGCACAGCTCTGACTAGGCTAAGGTGAACTAAACCACCTGTACCAGCCTCCACTTTCTGAACTGCTAACAGGCTCAAACTGGACACGTCTACTCTGTCCAAGGACAGGAAACTGACTGACTAAAATCACTCCCTTCCACACCCCTGCTGGGTGTGTCAGAAGTGTACATGATGTCATGAAGAGCTCTTAACTGTTACCTCTCCACTCATCCTCCTGGTATTGTGTACCAGAGCTACACATTCCCCATGGTAAACGACAGCACTCCCGGGCTGTAAAATATAAAGAGACATTTTGTTTATGCAAGAAAACATTAACAATAACATTAATTCGTCCCATCCGGGAGGTGAGGATATCTTGAACGTTGCAAACAAAACATTATAGAAAAATACAAATATAAATAGCATTCAATAAATATACAGTATTCTTGTGAAGGACCCGCACCAAACCTTCAACGTGGGTCCTGGGTGGGCTGCAGGACATCCAAATGCAGACCTCACTCAGTGCCACACCACACGGGTTTTTGGTTCAGAGGTAAGTCAAGGTTTCATGTGAAACCATTAAAAAGGCACTTTAGTGCAACTATTTACAGGATACAGTTTTTGGGCTGGCTCAGTCCTCAGCCTCTGAGTCATTGTAAGACAAAGACATAATAGGGAAAACACATTTATATATAGACTTTTCAATATTTCACAAGAATTCGTTATAATCACTGCTGATATCTAATGGGTAATTTCCCTTTTGTGATTCTCTCTGATCTACGTGGTGTAGTTTCAGATATATCAAGTTGCGATCTGTCTGCACTGCGTAACGGCAAACTATAGAACTGCCTTAATCTTTCTATGGATCTGGCAAGCGTACTGATGGCTGGGCGGTGTGAGTCAGCTTCACCAGGGGATCCCATAGTATGGGGCGCTGCTACGATGATCCATCTTGAGGTTCCACAGGTTGAGGTGTTGCTGGGATGGGTAACTCCTGAGCGGGCTCAACTGGCACCACAGGCACAACTGGAGGTAGAACTTCCTCTTGTGGCTGATAAAACTGCAACACTGGAATTATCACAGCATCTCCCAGTCTAGGCCAATCCGCAGGAAAATCTCCCAGATCTGTGTGTATGACCTCTTCCTTTCTTTCTCCTTGATTGAGGACAGGGTTCTTTTCACAACTCTTTAAGTGTTCTGGACACAACTTCAAATGATCTCTGGACACAGTGATTGTTGTTCTTCCTCCGTCCTTACTGACGACACAAACTTTTCTGTTGTCATATTTAGAATCTTGTATGACGTAGGGTTCTTGCTCCCACTGATTATCCAATTTGTGCATCTTCCTTTTCCTTTTTAATACTACCTCTCCAGGCATCAAAGGCTTGGCAGGAGCATTTCGGTTGTAAACATCTTCCTGTTTCTCCCGTGCCTTATTGAGACTTTCCTCCACACAGATTTGTACTCTTCTGTATTGCTCTTGCCGATTGATGTCCCAGTTTCCACGGCATCGTCTGCCTCCGGTTCTACCACTCCAAGTTCTAGATCCATTGGTAGTTTTCCAGGCCTTGCTCTCATAAGATAGGCTGGAGTGCAGTTAGTTGAGCTTACAGGTATATGATTATACAAATCAACCAAATCAGGTAGTAAATCCGGCCATCGATTCCTGTCTTCCAACGGTATGGATCTCAACAAGTCAAGGACAATATGGTTCATCTTTTCACAAAGACCGTTGGTTTGAGGGTGGTATGGTGTCGTTCTAATTTTCTTGCACCCATACATGTGGCAGAATTCCTTGAATAGATCAGCTTCAAAAGCAGGTCCCTGATCGGTTAAGACTTGCTCCGGATACCCATGCGGTCTGCAGAAACTTGCTTGAAAGGTCTTCGCGGCCGTCACTGCGGTCTGGTCCTTAACTGGAACAACCACCAGAAATCTGGAGTAATGGTCCACCATAGTCAAGGCGTATGAGTATCCAGATCTACTTGGCGACAATTTGACGTGGTCCAGGGCCACAATCTCCAGAGGACGAGTCGTCCGGATAGGTTGCAGGGGTGCCTTCTGACTACCGTAGTCCTTTCTTCTGAGACCACAGGGTCCACAGTTCCGACACCACCTCTCGATGGAGCTGCGCATCCCTACCCAGTAGAACCGGCATCTCAACAGGGTCTCCAGCTTCCTCCAGCCAAAGTGTCCTGCTTGATCGTGGTACGCTTCCAACACCATAGGGACGTCTGCCTTGGGGACCACTATTTGCCAGACCATTTCATGGGTTCTGGGGTTGACGTATCTCCTGCACAACTTCTCACGGTATAGGAACAACCTGCTTTTCTCTTCCACAGGAGCTTTGCTGCATAGGTGCATCCTTTTCCAAAGAGGAGCCTTCTTGTTTTAACAACTCCTTGATGCGGCTGACCACTGGATCACTGTCCTGAGTCTCTTTCCAGCTGTGATGGGGTAAAGGATTTAATGTTGCACCATACTGCTTTCTGTGAACTCGATGCTCGTGGACTACCCCATTTCGATGGAACGCGGGTAGCTCAATTTCTTCCAGGTCGTCCGATTCTTCTTCCGTATCAGAGTCATGCGGCATTCGGGACAACGCATCAGCATTAGCATTCTTTCGACCTGCCCGGTACTTGATAGTAAACTGGTAATTGGACAACCGAGCCATCCATCGCTGCTCCATGGCACCCAGCTTGGCGGTTTCCAGGTGCGTTAACGGGTTGTTGTCTGTGTACGCCGTGAACTTATTGGAGGCCAGATAGTGCTTAAATCTTTCAGTAATGGCCCAGACCAGCGCCAGAAACTCCAGCTTGAAGCTGCTATAATTTTCCGGATTCCTCTCCGTTGGCCTGAGTTTTCTGCTAGCATAAGCGATGACTTTTTCTTGGCCATTCTGCTTCTGACTGAGAACTGCTCCCAGCCCTTCATTACTGGCGTCGGTGTACAACAGGAACGGTTGGCTGTAATCAGGATAGGTTAAGATCTCATCACCTGTCAGGATCTCTTTCATCTTTTGGAATGCTTCAGCCTGTTCTTTACCCCAATTAAAGGGAGGGTTTCTGCTCTTTAGGGATTGTCCTACTAGGAGGTCCTGTAAAGGAGCTGCCTTCTTCGTGTAATCTTTCACGAATCTCCTGTAGTAACCCGTTAGTCCCAGGAACTGTCGCACTTCCTTAAGGTTTTTCGGCTCCGGCCACTTCTGGATGGCGGTGACTTTCTCTGGGTCCGGCGCTACTCCTTCCGAACTGACGATGTGCCCCAAGTATTGTACCTTCTGTTTGAGTAGATGGCATTTTGAGGGTTTTAATTTCATCCCGTACCTGGACAGGGACTCGAATACTTCTGCCAGGTGCTTCAGATGGTCCTCATAAGTCTTGGAATACACGATGACGTCGTCTAGGTATAGCAGCACGGTTTCAAAATTGAGATGTCCCAGACAATTTTCCATCACTCTCTGAAATGTTCCTGGGGCACTACTGAGCCCAAACGGCATTCTGTCGAACTCACAGAGCCCCATTGGGGTGGTGAAAGCCGTTTTCTCACGATCCTCCTCAGCCACAGCCACTTGCCAGTAACCACTAGTCAGATCAAGGGTAGAAAAGTAGTTAGCCGTTTTCAGAGCAGCTAATGATTCCTCTATACGTGGTAACGGGTATGCATCCTTGTGTGTTATGCGGTTCACCTGCCTGTAATCCACACACATTCTCATACTACCATCTTTCTTTTTAACCAGAACTAGAGGGGCTGCCCAGGGGCTACAACTATCCCTTATCACCCCAGCTTTCTTCATATCATTCAACATTTCTTTAGCCTTCTGATAATGAGCTGGAGGTATGGGCCTATACCGCTCTTTGATGGGAGGATGACTGCCTGTAGGGATATGATGTTGTACTCCCTTAATGATCCCAAAATCAAGTGGATTTTTGCTAAACACTTGGGCGTACTCTTGCACCACCCGTAATACCCCTTGCTTCTGGTGAGCGGGAGTGGTGTCCGTCCCAACATGGAGTTGCTGACACCATTCCGCCACCTGAGTTGCTGGGTCATTGTCCTCCCTATTTGACAGGAGTCTAAGGACTCAGCCGGGAGAATAGAATTATTATCAACAGCATGAAGTTTAGCAATGGTTGCATAACGGGGTAAATTTACCTCATCATCTCCCCAATTGAGAAGCCGTACCGGTACTCTTCCATTCACCACTTCTACTACTCCTCTAGCAGTCATAAGTGTAGGTCTATGTTCTGAATGGTGGGGTTCTACTACAGCTTGGTAATTCTGTCCTCTCAGACCTATGGCTGCCCTGCACCAAATGATCATTTCACTCATTGGGGGTATCACAATAGGTTCCGAGTCAGTGACCCGTACATTACCAATTTCGCCGTCGGTAAGCTTCGCTTGCTGCTGACACACCAGGGCCCGGATCTCTCTTTGGATTACTCCTCTCTGCCTTGGTCGGGCAATCTCAGCGAGCTGTTGGAGAAGAACACAACTTCTCCCAAACAATTACCGATAATGTTAGTACCCAAAATGATATTTAAACCGTTCTCCTCATTTACAGTCTTTACTACCAGAAGCCCTGGTCTTTCAACTCCTCTCTGCCCACCTTTACATCTACACATTTTGTTCCGAGTACTTCTACAGGAAGACCATTCGAAGCATACACAGTAAAGTCAAGGCTCGGAGGTTTAAGACTGTCCATTGACCAGTACTTGGTATATAGAGCATCAGGTATTAGGGTCACCTGCGACCCAGTGTCTAACAATGCTGGAACAGCAATACCATCTAGAATAATAGACAGGTAGGGTCGCCCGCCCACATACCTGCGGTTCCAGTCTAGGGGGCCTGACGGGTATTCTCCTGGGTGTTGGCCCTTGGACCCAGGTTCTGCCCGTTTAAAGGACACTGTGTAGACAGATGACCTTTCCGGTTGCAGCGATAACAGATGATCTCTCGACGAGAAGGGTGTTGATCAGAGGTTGCTCCTGGGGGTGGCATTGTCCTCCTCCGGGGGGGGCGACGTCTTCTTTCTTCTCCGGTGCATCCACGGGACGTCTTCTGGGCAGTCAGCTAACAAGATCTTTCCTTCCTCCTCTTTCCGCAGCTGTAGGGCACTCATCACAGCGGCCAGATTTTTTAGTCAGCTGGCGCACCTCTGAGCGCAGACAGTCCAATTCACTAGGAGGTGTCACCTGCGCTTTGGCTTCGGCCACTAACGGGGAACAGGGGTTACTGCCGGTTCCAGAGTGACTTCACCCTGATGATGTTGGGTGGCCACCTCAGGTTTGCCCAGGGGCCGCAGCCCTTTTATTGCCATGTCCTTTAGGGCATCAAAGGTAGCACCCGGATGATCTAAGGACCACCAATTCACAGTTCTGCGTTCCTCTGGGGATCTCAATCCCTGTATAAATTGTTCTTTCAGCATTCTATTCTCGTCGATAGCATTTAAATTGTTAATTTGCTTGAGGGCTCTCAGGGCTCCTTGTAGTCGGCAAGCATAGTCCCGGATGCTGTCACCTGGCTGTTGTGAACAGTGATAGAAGGCCATCCGGAGATCCGTTTCTGTGCGGTCTTCAAATATGGCATGCAGCTTAAGGAAGATCGCAGGTACCGACTCCTGATCAACGGTATCCCAAGTCTCCACTTCCCTTTCAGCAGCGCCAGTTAGCTGCCCTATTAGCACAGCAGCTTTTTGTCTCTCAGGCATGGAGTACATTTCTAGATGCTGCATAACTTCCGCTTGAAGCCTGCTAATGTGCCTGGCTCACCGCTGTATTGGGGAAGCCATTTCGCCCCAGGCATATATGGGAGCGTTAGTGGCATGATCGGGACTACCGGACTGGGTGCAGGGCCTGCGCCCCCATCTGGCGCTACAATACCAGACGGTGCGGGATTGGGGACTCCGACCGGGGCCGCACTGTCAGCCGGTTGTTGTGACATCTTAGCGCCCCCTTGGTTAAACGGAGCCTACCGGTTTCAGATGCTGCTATTTCACAGGCACCGCAGTGGGAACAGGACCTTCGTCGCAGGCGCTCTGATGTCAGAGCGTTCACTTCCTGTTGCAGGACCTGCCGCTGAGTCAGAGCCGGGGGCGTGTCCAAGACTTTGCGCGCTCTTTCAGGTCGCCCACCTTCTTCTCCAGCGCCTTAGGGCGCGAATATGGCGACAAAAATGGCGATTTTGGCGCCAAAAGTGCAAACAGTCCTTTTTCACAAAAACACTCCACAGGCACACAGGGCTCGCAATGCTGCAAGTTTCGTATCCTGTTCGTGACGCCAAGTATTTGTGTCGACCCGCCACCACAATTGTGGGTTACCAGGGCAATGGGGTACTCAGAGCCGAGCCCGTAGAAGTCTATGGGGATTGTCACAGGTAGCGGTGGCTCGGTCTGTGGCCCTGGCGGTCTGGCGTATGTTGGGGGAATATTTACAGGGGATAGATTTATATACAGTTCGTGACGCCACCTGTAGTATTCTGGTAATTTGTACCAGTGCTGCTGTAGATCTCTGAGGGGATGGTGAGGCAGCTAAATGTCGGGTCCCCTACAGGTGGGACTCTTCCTCAGGTCGGTAGTTATTAGGGATTGTGCAGGCATGCAATAATAACTCAGTCTCACACGTCAGCGTCTTTCCATACCTTTACTTGCAAGATGATAAGGCAGGTCCCAGGGAGGCTGATGGGGTTGATGAAGGATGAGCTTTGAGGCAACAGCTAAGCAAGTTAGGGGCCTCCTTTACTGTCCAATAATGGTGAGTACGACCAGCCTGAAGCGTAGTTCCCTCTATGATTCCAGCTTTTCCAAAGCTGTACTGCCCAGTCAGATTTGTGGTGAAGCCTTCCTGCGAGAGAGCTGAATTCTTATCTTGTCGTGCACTGACTCAAAGTCTTCACTCCCCCTGACCCCAGTTACGTACTGACTATAAGGGGCTTGTTTGCCGCGACCTAAGGTCCGGTAAATTCCTGGTTTTTCTTACCACTATGCTTGTAGCAATAGTGATCCTTCGGTCCCCAGTGACCGGTAGCAATGTGCAGGACTTTTCCAAGCCAAAAGCACTTTTCCAATAATCTTCCTTCCACTTTGCCCTTCGATTTGCTCGACTCTTAATAGTTAGTTCAGTCTTTCTTCCAGTGGGGCACAGCTCTGACTAGGCTAAGGTGAACTAAACCACCTGTACCAGCCTCCACTTTCTGAACTGCTAACAGGCTCAAACTGGACACGTCTACTCTGTCCAAGGACAGGAAACTGACTGACTAAAATCACTCCCTTCCACACCCCTGCTGGGTGTGTCAGAAGTGTACATG